>JAILXH010232324.1:972-14170 GCA_023558415.1 Piaractus mesopotamicus | reverse complement strand
ATGATATTTTTCACGTGCCATTGCTTTCTCCGTATCCAGAAATTCCCTGACTTCCTCGTTAAACGAGATGCAGAGTCGAGCAGGGAATAATATACCATAGCGAATGTCGCATCTGCTTCAGAGAAGATTCCTGACATCATTGAACGCAGCACGGGCCCTGGCAACACTCGCAGTGCAGTCTAGAAAGATGGCAACCTGTTCTCCCTTGTAACAAAGCAGGCTGTTGTCCTGGGCTCAACACAGCACATCACTGCACACACTGAAAATGTGGCTTTTCGAGATTTTCACTAAGGTGTATGGTCTACAATGCAGTCCTTTTCTTGAACATCAAGACTTTCACTTCCAGTGATAAGCAAATAATCAAAAACTACATGCTACTAATGTAGATCTATAGTGCATGTTGTATAAATGACTTTTGAACTAGATGCTCCTACAAACCTCTTGGCCAGAGGACTCAGCGTTTGTGTCATGGGACAAGAGTGCGAGGAGATGTTGGTGGCTACATGCTGAGCTACAGCTCTGTTGATGGCTCCAATCAGGAGGTCAGAGTGGAAGCAGACAGCACCTCCTACAGGTACCCTGATGTGAGGCCTGGAGTCATCTATGCAGTCTACATCTAGACCATCAAAGACTCTCACTCTAGCAGAAAATTTACAACAGAGGCAGAGACTGAAACATGTCTTATATAATTTGCTTCATCTTCTGGTTTACCTGGCCCCATTTGTTTAAGATTTCAGTGATATCTAGGACCGGTGCTGGTTCTTAAAGAGTTCAAGGATTATCTTTTTTTCATCCATGGTGAGAGCAAAGGAATTGCCAGAAGACAGAATCTCTCACATCATATCCAGTCCCCCATTACCTGCATACCAAGCCCATGTTTTCCTGTTGAAAGCCTGTCCCCATAATGTTTTTTGTGCAGCATTGCCTCCAGACTCAAGTTTTTTGTACATTCTGATCTTGACAATAGAAGTACATTAACCTGTGGTTGTACAAATGGCTTTTTAGAACTAGATGCTCCTACTAACCTCTTGGCAAGAGCGGTGACGGAGAACTCAACACTGGTGTCATGGGACAGAGTCCAAGCAGAAGCTGATGGCTACATGCTGAGCTACACTTCTGCTGGTGGCATCAGTCCGGATTTCAGAGTGGGAGCAGACAGCACCTCCTACAGGTTCACTGGTCTGAGGCCTGGTGTCATCTATACAGTCTACATCTGGGCCATTAAGGGCTCTCGCTCTAGCAGAAAAGCTGTGACCGAGGCTGAGACAGGTTTCTGAAACTTCTCTTTCCAAATCAAATAATTAAGAAAAAATTGTCAATTCAGTGGAAGGACAATGCTGAAATTCTGTGACAGCTTATCTGGCTGGACAAAAAGACTTGCAGTGTTTTATGTGTCATCTTTTTTCTGTTAAAAGGAGAAAGAAGAAACACGAAAGATGCCATTAGGTTATTGCCCTATAAATGACAATGTTATTTTAACACAAGGTTAATTGGAAGCTTGGAAGTTATTTATTGCCCTGTCAACAAATGTTCAAAATCTCTACTATGTATAAATGTATGGTACAGCAAAAATTACTTTAAAAATTAGACTTGCCAAGATGATAACTAAGGTGCCTGGTTGATAGTCATTTTATTGAATCTCACACCTTTCACGTCCACTGATGAGTTGTTAAATGTTGCATGCTATTAATGTAGATTTATAGGATATTAACCTGTTGTACATAATGACTTTCTAGAATTAGATGTTCCTACTAACCTCTTGGCCAGAGAGGTGACCGAGGACTCTGCGTTGGTGTCGTGGGACAGAGTCCAAGCAGATGTTGATGGCTACATGCTGAGCTACAGCTCTGCTGATGACTCCAGTCAGAAGGTCCAAGTGGCAGCAGACAGCAGCTCCTATAGTTTCGCTGGTCTGAGGCCTGGAGTCATCTACACAGTCTACATCTGGGCCATCAAGGGCTCTCGCTCTAGCAAAAAAGCTACAACAGAGACTGAGACAGGTTGTTAATCCCAGCTGACAATCAGCATGGCTGTATAAATTCACCATATAATGTCAAACTAAAAAGGAACCATCACTATTAGCATTTGCTACAGGTTCCTCAGGAAGGTTTCTTTGAATGTAATCTTTGATGTAAATACTTCCTTTAAAAGTTTGAAACTGAGGTTAATGTGTGGGACCTGAATTCCATCCATGTCAACAATTCCTTATTTTTGAATGCAAATGAATGGGTCTTCTTTGAAATTAAGACATTGCTGATCTTAAACTTGGTTTGCTATTTCCAGAAATTGATGCTCCTAAGAATCTGAAAGCTGCTGATGTCAAGACAGACTCTGCAGCTTTATCCTGGAAAACTCCTCAGGCTCGCATTGAAGGCTACATCCTCACCTACAGGCCAGAGGATGGCAGCATGCAGGTATGTTGCAGATTAAATTAAATTCACCTTCAGTTTTCCCTAAACCTAACTTTCACTGTAATGTTAACCTAGATAATCCTTCCAGAATATCCAACTACCTTGGACCTTCTAATATAACTAATTTTAAAACTAAAACTGTATGACTGTCATGTTAGTGATTGTTCCCTTCAAGTGTTTATTCCCATTGATGCATGTAGAAACATACATAAAATCATTTGTTACTTTTTAAAAATAATTGATTCTTTTTCAGACTGTTGAGAAAAAGTTTACTGTAGGAGAGACCAGATTTAACCTCTCTGGTCTATCCATGGGAAAAAAGTACATTGTGACCCTCATAGCCTACAGGGGCTCAAAGAGGAGTAAAGTGGTGGAGACCACATTCAGTACCGGTGAGTAAACCATCTGTACCATCAGTATGTTCTCAATAGTTGTCTGTTACCTTTTTGAAAAATAATGCACATGCTTAAGTTATTTTAATTATTCTATGTTGACACTGTTAGACAGTTAAGAATGTTAGTTTATAATGTTGTGTTTTGTGAACTATGGGTCAGTATCTGGGAAACTGGCCCTCTGTGTTTTTGATGGATGCACTTCATATAATCTAATACTGTTTTGGGTCTTCACAGTGGGTATAGCTTACCCCTTCCCAATGGACTGTACACAGATCATGAAGAATGGAAACATGGAGAGTGGAGTTTACACAATCTATGTAGCCAACAACCGCAGTAGACCATTGCAAGTGTACTGCGATATGACAACCGATGGCGGTGGCTGGATTGTAAGTGAATTATCATAATTGAATCCCTTTTCAAATATGTTAGGCTTATCTGGTATATAACTAGTGGAATGTAGCCTTATAATAATGCAGACACAAACTCTTTTTCACCATATGTCCATACTGTATGGATCTACTACTTGCTACTTCGAGAACTATGTGTCTGAATAACATCTATTATCTATGGCTCTGTTATGTAACTCAGGTTTTCCAGAAACGCAACACTGGCAAACTTGACTTCATGAAGCGCTGGAGACAGTATATGCAAGGCTTTGGGGAACTGACAGATGAGTTCTGGCTTGGTATGAACATCTTGTTGAATTTGATTTTATTAAAAGGATAGCCCCTTGAAATGTAGCATCTCATAGGGCCCCCTTGAAAATAAACATAAATAGAAAATTAAAAATAAAAATAAAACACTTACAAACAAATGGAAACAGTTCTCACCCTCTCCCACCCACACCCCAGCACTTGGCTGTTGTACAAGGGTGAAAAAAGATAGTAGATAAATTATAATAGCATAAAGGGCAATTGAAGCAGTTTATTATTGCACTACAAATGAACTGAAGATTGAAAGTACCTAAATTAAAAACATAAACAAGTTGTTTTAAGATGAGAAAACAAAGATGTCCTGAAATAGCAGAATGAAGTAAGAGATCTCAGGAAAATAGGAAGATTATTCCAGTCAGAAGAAGCTTTGTACTGAGATGACCTACATCCAACTTCTTTGAAAATTCTGGGGACAACAGAAAAAAAGGATATTGCATATGTCTGAGTGGATATGAGGATCCACATGGAACAAAAGGGACAATTGAAATAAACACATTTGAAGATAAACTGAGTCTAGTGAAAATTGCTTTCTAGATTTGGGCTGGAACTAGTTAAGCATTTCATATATGAAACAATGGTGAGTTCTAAATGGACACCTCAGATGAACAAATCTACAAATATAACTGTACTCTTACTGTTGTATATAACTTTATAAAGAGTTATACAACAGTAAGAATAAAATGATATTGTACTCATTGTAGTACATTTGTTATGTACTCTCACTGGCCATCAGAAACACCTATGTGATGTTTTTAAAGGCCAGGTCCACCTGATAATGTACAGTTATTTTAGTCATATTTTGGGTGGTAGTGATGTTTGTATGTACCATGTCACTACTATGTCAGTGTCACTGCTATGCTGAGAATGGTGGCTATTTCTATTACAGTGGACAGTGAGCGTAAATTGTGTATGTAGCAGTGGAATTCAGGGAAACTCTAGGACATGAAACAAACATTTGAAGTAGCTAAGTAAACGTATGTTACATATCTTGTGCTTGGAAGAGGTTTTGTTATCATGTTTTGTTTAGACAGGTGTTTAGCTGATGTCTATATCTTCACACAGCTCTTATTTCTCAGTGTGTTGCATAGAGTTCGTTTTGATATAAGCTGTCCTCATTTTTATGTTGTGTTCTCCAGGTTTGGAGAAACTGCATGAGCTAACCAACACTCCAACCCGATATGAAGTACGCTTTGATCTGGGAATAGGAACTGAACGCGCCTTTGCTGTCTATGATGACTTCAAAGTAGGAACATCTAAGCAGAAATTTAGGCTGACTGTCGGCAACTACAGAGGAAATGCAGGTAGGCTGGTAAAAAGGGCTAGACACAGTTGTCCTGTAAGAAATCCAGAAGTATTGACATCGGCAAAGAGTATCCAGACACCCCTTTCAATTAGTTAATTTTTTTTTGCTCTTTGTGTATTTGCACAGGTGATGCCATGACCTACCACCAGGGCAGACCCTTCTCTACAATGGACTCAGATAACGACATTGCCTTGGGCAACTGCGCACTCACTCACCGTGGTGCCTGGTGGTACAAGAACTGCCACTTGGCTAACCTGAACGGCAAATTTGGGGACAACAGACACAGTTTGGTAAGATATTGCCTCTGCAGAGCTAGACACTCAGTTATGTTGGAGGTGTGGCTTATTTTTTGTAGTCAGCAAGTCTTACAGCATGAAGGAAAGAAAAATTGCTTTTGCTCAGTAAAGTCATTGGCTTTGGCAGTGTTTTTTAATCTTGCTTCTGGTGACCCATTGGCTGACACGATTTCAGTTCCATCCACCATCACCCTATCCCCTAGCAAACCTAACTCAGCTCTTGAAGTGCTTAATAATTCGCTAATGGACTGGATTAGGTGTGTTTGGGGAGGGAATAGCTGAAACTGTGCAGGCCAGTGGGTACCCAGGAGCACCTAATTAAAACATTGGTCTAAGCTATTGGTCAACAACCCACCTCCTAGAGAGTTATCTTCCTGCAGGTTTCACCTCCAACCCAAATCCTCATTCAGTCAACACCTTATGAATCTGATCAAGGACTTCTGAAGGTAATAATTAGATGGATCAGGTGGGGTCTGGAGCTAAAGTATACAGGAAGGTAGATCTCCAGGAGCAGGGCTGCCATCGATCTATAATTTACTTCAATAATGTACATTTTATTACTGTTGAATTAAAACCTGTTACCTCTAAAACAGTAGTTTTATAGGAAAAAGAAAAAGTGGTCTTAAAATCTGTAAATGGTATATGGTAGGTGTACCAGATAAAATGGCCAGTGAATGCAGATACAGAGTGAGTGTTTATAATAAAGTAATTTCAGACCATTTATATTGGTCCGTTCCTCATGTTCATTTGACCCCAGTTGGATTTCATTAAACGTTGGAGACGATAATTCACCACTGAGGATTTTGCCATACAGCATTTTTAAAAGTGCTCCCTTGTACATGTAGGGTAATGATCAGCAGGGGGAGCCATCAATACAGTAATGTTTATGAAGCTGCAGTCTCAACAGCTCAGTGGGAAAAGTTCAGTTATTTGAAAGAAGAGCAATGTCCTGAATCTATCGGCTCTCATAAATCCTCAAACTAGTGAAAACAGGAGGTTTCTGTTCCAACTCCCCTGTGAGTTTAAAAAGCTTCCTGACTTGTGCAAGGCTTTCAGGGAAGAATGAAACTGACAGTTTTGTATCAGACAAAATGTGAATTTATTTTGAAGTGAAGACATAAACATTGCTGTATCAACACTGCTATATCAGTATTTCAGGCCTCTGCTGTATCACTACCAAAAGTTGCTTTACAGGGATTATTGACTAGAGAGATTGCAATGTAAAATATTAGGCTACTTATCATTTCACCAACCAATAATACATTGTGAATTTTCAAATGTTAATCTGCTTGTTCATTAGCCTGAGTCATACTTCTGAAATGCTCATATAGTTTTACCACTTCATGGTATATTTACCAATTTTAATAAAGGCCACTTTATTAACCATGCTTGTAGGTCCACCTTTCTGGTGCAGACTTGCACCTCATCATTTTCAATGCACAGTTTGTTAGTCGTCCTCTAGCTCTTCATTAGTGATTAGCAGGGTTGGGAAAGCTACTGAAAAATTTGTAGTTAGCTACTTTGTAGCTACTTTCCCAAAATTTGTAGCTAGCTACAATTTAGCTACTTTTCCAGAAAAAGTAGTGGCTACTTTTTAGCTACTTTTTGAAAAGTAGTGTAACCAACAATCAAACTTACACAACCAAAGGTGTGATATCCAACAAAAATGTAGATTAAGTAAAGGCAAAGTCAATCATTCCAGGTTTTTCCTAACAAAAATCAACTAATTGGCAACTAATTAAGTAGTCGATTAGTTGGTGACGTCATTACGCGTCTTTCTCGCGCTCACTAGGAACGTTTTGACATTACCGCTCACTGGAGACTTAACAACAGCGCGATGGCAGCCTCAAGAACAAAATCCTCAAAAGTGTGGGAGCTAAACTCAGAAAAAAGGTTTTATTTGTAAAGCCGACCTCAGCTGGCATGGGAGCACATCCTCTATGCAGGAGTATCTGAAGAGGAAACTTGTTCGGCTCACTGGGTGAAGAAAATTCATCTCGGTAAGATACGCCGCGTTCCAAACCGCATAGTAGATTACTGAATAGTGTGTAAAAATAGCGCATATACCATCAGAAGTGCACTCATTAGTGTAGTGTGTAAAGTACAGAAGTGTGTGGTTTGGGACGCGCGATAGTTGTTCTAGTGAGCTAGACATTGTTAATGTTAAACTCCATCCTACTTCATTTTCTGAACTGAGCTGAAACATTTTCAGTTTCGAAATGCGTGTTCTCTGGTATCGTTAATGGAGCTGGAGAAGCAAGTACCTATTATTCACAGCGACCCTGTTCACTTTTTAGATTACACTTTTAAACACTGCATCGTCGTCTTAACGCCGAGGCCGCCGGTGAAGTCAAATTCGGCGAACACGGGAGAGCGTTTGCAAAGTTTTCTGTTTTCCGCGAACGTTTAGACCCACTTGCTAACAGTTTAAGGAGGTAGTTCTCCGTGAACACACAGGGTAGCTGGACAAAGGGTTACCGTTGAAATTAAGCGTTTACACAAAATCGTTCAAATTTAACTGTTTAGAGAACAAGTTTGCCACAAACGTTCGCCACTTTCTAATCAGGTCCATCAAAGCGCATCTTCTCTGCAGCGGAATATCTGCTCTCAGAGGACTTGCAAGAGCTCACCGAGATACTGACTTTCCTCCGTTTTATTGAGGACCAGCAGGGTGTAGACACGGTTTAAATTTAACATTTAAATTTAGATAGATTATTTGCTTGATTAAAGGGAGAAGATTTAGTTTTGTTATATTTTATTGCTGCTACTTCCTACTGCACATCCTTGGTTATAAATTTTGACAGGAAAAATATATTTGAGTTTTATTTTTTATCGTTTGTTTTAGTAGTAAAGCTCATTAAAACAGTGAATTCTTGAATGGTATTCATCTTTATTGTCTTCATTGTTAGTTAGCAAATGCATAAAACATCCTCAAGCTAAATTTAAAAGCTAATAGCTACATAACAGTTATTTAGTAATGTAGTGATTCATAATCCGAATAATCGATTATTCATTTCAGTAATCGATCGATTGTTCGACTATCAAATTAGTCGTTTGTTGCAGCCCTACCGGATACAAACCAAACAATTTTGTGCAAAGCATTGTCAACGGTTGAAATAAAACTGCCATTGTTAAACTTCAGCAAAACTTGAGCTTTGAACACTTGTCAGTGACCCTGGCTCTGCAGAGTACTATTAGTAATAGTCTATTACGAAAATGTTTTTTCCAGTTTAGCTAAGGCAGGGGTCTGCAATACGCGGCTCTTTTACTGCCCTGTTACAGCTCCACAGCAAAACTAGATTTTTAAGTAAAATAACAATCATCCTTTGCAGTAAAATAAAGCTCTGCTGATCGTTCTAACACAGTTTTAACAATAAATGGTCTTAAACGCTGGAGTTAACATATAACTGCTAACAGGGCCGTAACTAGGATCAGAATTTTTGTGAGGTCCATTTTGCAGAAATGTTACTTACATCTGATTGTGATTAAAATAACTACCAAATATGAGTATTATAGCAACAGTAAGTTTCACCTTTTTGTTTTTTTTATTCAATCACTGCTCTTTTTTACCCATCTATAGCTGTTATGCACCCTTTTCTTTCATTTGTTCCTTCTTCATCCCTTCGTTCTTCCATAAACTGCTATTAATGTTCCATAAACTTATTTGACTTCAATTGCCCTGTTTTTTTATTTAATCATTTAAATATTTATTTATATGTTTATTTTCAGAAAAAATACATTAAACCTACATTAAATCAGCAATAGTTTAATTGATTTTGTTTCATTTACCTCTCTCTCTCTATCTTTGCTTGTCTCTTTTGCATCTCTGTACTGATTATTGTAAAAGCACACATTAAACCTTTTTTTTAAAAAGGGCTGTCTGTACCAAAGCACAGCTAAAGGGAGAGGCAGCTACTCATATAGTTAATGAGACAAAATATAGTCTAATGTACAGTCTAATGAGTTCTTAGTGTTTGCTACATGATACTATACCTTCAATATGCTGGTTAACAGTGAACTTTCTCATGTTGCTTGTAGTATGTTATAAGTAGGTAACACAATATAACTTAAATTTCACATCTAATCTCTAATGTAGCCTACTATGGAGCCTGTAGCCTAAACTGAGCAGCTACTAGAGCTAGAGCATGCTGATTTGGCTAGCCACATTACGAGCAGTCCAAGCAAAAAAATGAAATGTAGGGTTTTTTAATTTTACAATCTTAATGTGCTAATTGTGCTCATAAAGTCTCAGCTAGCTACATTTTTGCCATAGCGATGTTATGTGTTAGCTTATTGCATGTGTGCTGCATACCTGAACATCTCAAGAAGTCAAAGTTACTCTGGGACTTAGGGCTGTGTAGCGTCTCGTACAGAGACAAACAGAGCAGGCAGTTCAGTCTATGGATGAGCCACAGCTGTACTGAGGTCAGCTGAGAACCTCTCACTGCTCACTGTGTAGTTTCATCGCTTTTTGAATCTCATAAAACCCTGCGATACTTCTGAGGAGCTCGGAATCCTAACGCTAGTTATGAACGTCACAGGCTCTGATTACTGAAGTAATTGTGGACAGCAACAATTAATAAGCAGTGATAGGAGGGTTGAGAAAATAACGCGGAGCTTGGCAGATTTTGACTGGCCATAATTCAACGGCAGCGCTCACAGAGAACAAATCAGATTTCATATAAAAAAAAATGAGGCATAATATTCTGTCCCCAGATTTAAGATGAACATCAATAAATTGGAGACGAATGGATTTATTTGCATTTATAATCACTCCAGCTGGTTTCCAGATAATCTGCAACGTGAAACTGTCAAACACTAAATCGTGAAGTCAGCTTCTCGTTCGAAATCTCCCGTTCCACTTTAAATGACGCAGCAGTAACGTGCATTCTGGCACCTCATGCACCATTTAAGGTGAAACGGGACAATTCGAACAAGAAGCTGGTAAATGAGAATCTGACTTCAGCCTCAGAAAAAGTCAAACGTTTAGAGACATTTTACATTTTTAAGTTTCCTGACTGATGTACGAGAGAAGTGGCTACAGCTGACCTAAAGCTTAAAGCAGAGCAAAGTAAGTCTGTGTTTTCATTTATATTATGTTTTTTAGCCTATACTTGCGCATTAGCACACACTAAGACTTATTTACAGCCAAAAAGGTAAAACGGGTATAAAGTGCTTCGTTTGCCGACCCCTGAGCTAAGCCACCAACCCAGTTAACGGCCGTGCTCTGTAGTTCAGATTTTGCACGGATTGCCTGAAGCTTGTAGCGAAAATTATCGCTATAGCTACACAGAAATTTGTAGGCGCTACAGCTATTAGCTATATTTCATAAAACTGTAGCGGCTACAGCTATTAGCTACAAAAAATTGTAGCTAACTACAAAAAGTAGCACGCTACTTAGCTACTCTCCCAACCCTAGTGATTAGTTTCTGACCAAAGAATCGCTTTTGGTTCTAAATATCTTTATTTAGCAGAGTATTCTCAACCCAGCAGTGACATTGACATGTAAAATCCCCTTTAACATAACTGTGCTTGATATACTCGAAATATTGCAATGCACATGGTTCTACTGCCATGTAAATATCAGTGCTGTACTGATAATGATAGGCCACCCAAATATTATCTTGTCCGTCGTGGTCCAATGGCAGTCTCTTTCCATTGATTGGATTTAGTAGACTGTACAGCAACAAATGAGCTATGAACTGAGTTTTGTAAACTGTACTGTTTTTGTAAAATGAGCTACAATTGTAAACATACAAAGAGCACCAGTGTGGTAGATGCTCAAATGTCCTCAGTAGAGCATAGCAGAAATTTCTATTTGGTGTTGTAGTCCACGTGACTGGTGGAATACAACACTTAAAATATACTGCTTTTCTATGTTGTTTTGTCACGTACATGACTTGTGGACATGTATATAATGTATTTGTCATATTCAGTAGAGAAAAACAGTAACGATTTGTTTCCACTTTCTGCTGAATGTCACAGAGAGGCTAAATCGCACTTTTAACTGTGTCCACCAGGGGGTTAACTGGGAGCCATGGAAGGGCCATCTGACTTCACTGGATTTCACT
Organism: Piaractus mesopotamicus; assembly: GCA_023558415.1. Classification (NCBI taxonomy): domain Eukaryota; kingdom Metazoa; phylum Chordata; class Actinopteri; order Characiformes; family Serrasalmidae; genus Piaractus; species Piaractus mesopotamicus. Next base: position 2,981 of record JAILXH010232324.1, on the reverse strand, counting down.
GAGATAAAGATCCGTCCCACAGGCACGGCCAGCCGAAAGAAGAGGTCACTCAAGAGGCTGGTATCTGCCTAATGACAGTCACGCAACGAAGCAAAAATGGCACCAGGGCAGTGTGGTGAATTAAAAGCATCATGTAGAATCTCATTCCAAAACACCTCTTTTTCAAATTTGGGTGGGAAATGGTCTTTATTTCTTATCAGGAAATTGACTCCCTATGCTGCAATTTCAGATACTGTGTACCTGTATAGCTTTAGCACATAAAAACAAAAGCGTAATTAAAAAAAAAAAAAGTGAATTTGTATAAAGTCTCATTAAATTGAGCATATACCAACTATCGTTTAATAAAGCGATCTGCTTTGACATCTTGTACAGTATAGCATCAACCACTGAACCAGTAAGTTTTTTTTTGTACATTTAAAGATAAATGCGTCATCTAGAGTGATAAAATCACAGTGATTAATTTGTGTTACATGCCAGCTGTACCATGTAAATTAACTATGCATATCATAATAGGCTCACTCTATCACCATTTATTTTTGTTTGACTGTTTTTCAAGTCCCTGAAATAACATTTTGTAGTAAACAGCGCTATGACAACAGTAGATTCAAAGGTTAGATTGGCACAAAATGTTGAACAAAATGTATTAAGCTCATAACATCGTACTAAATTTGTTATACCCATTAGTATCACTCACAGAAATAAAGGTCCTTGAAATTGAATATACAGGAAGTTTGTCATACAGTGACCTCCACAAATATTGGCACCCCTTGTAAACATGAGTAAAAACAGGCTGTAAAAATGTTCTTTATTGCTTATCCTTTTAAACTTTCATTCAAAATATTCATAAAAATGTAACCTTCATTTGAAGTACTATGGTTGTTTAAAAAAATAAATAAATCTTAACAGGAAATATTTTTTCTCAGATCTCCTCCCAAGTGTGCCACAATTGTTGGCACCCATTTAATTTAGTACTTTGTGAGGTAAGATCAAAAGGGTAAGTACTTTTCACTGCTCAGTTTGATCCTTTTGCTAGTTAACTAGACTAGGGGCCTATAGTGCATATATTTTGACATCTATCTTGGTATCAGAATTGTCTGCTGGTTTGCAATACCCTGAGCATCTTTTTCCCACAACTGAGAGGGTGACTATTTTTTGCAGAATTAATGGGCTCCAAAATGAAGTCCTTTAGGCAGTATGCCATTGTTACAAAGGAGGAAACATCTGTCCTGAAAAGGAACAAACTGTGAGAAGTGAAAGTGGCGCACTGGCGAGCCTTTTCTAATCCATGCGTGAGACCAGAGCAGCTGCACATGAGCCTATGTTCACCATGCCACTGCCAAGTGTCAGCTAGAGGTGTGAATATAATCAAATCCAACATCATTGTTCCAACATTTAGTATAAAGCTTTCGCCGAAAAGTAGAGGCTGTTACTGCAGCAAAATATGTCCCTCTTTAATGACAGTGTGCAAGCTGAACAATGGCTGCAAGCTGATTAACTTAAACAAGCTTCTGATGAGAAGATCAAAACGTCCAGGGAGTTATCTGAATGTGCTTCCAAGAAAGGAGTAAGATAAAAATTAAATTAGAATTGTGACCTAGATTGTCATTGTGGTCTCAGGCTTTTGGACCTTGTAATATACATTCACAGTAGTGTGTGTGTGTGTGTGTGTGTTGTCTTCCATGCCAAAGTTTGTCATTACAAATATTATGGGCTTAACAATTTGGGTGAAAAGTTGAAATTTTAAAATGAATTTCAGATATTTTTGTGTTTGGTGTGTCCTTTTGCTTTAATGGCAGTGTGCACTTGACCTGGCAATGGACTCCACAAGTTTCCGCATAAGCCTCTGACAGTTACACCAAATCCACCTAAGAGTGGTCTGCACATGAGCTTCAATGAAAGGGACTGACTCTTTGTGCAACTCCATTTCCAAAAAAGTTGGTACGCCGTGCAAAATGTAAATAAAACAGAATGCAATGATATGCAAATCATTTAAACACTAATGCTAGCAA
>JAILXH010232294.1:11474-27176 GCA_023558415.1 Piaractus mesopotamicus | reverse complement strand
TTTTTTTTTTTTAAGAAATTGATTAACTAACTTTTAAAATTTCCTCTTTTACAAAATTGTTGCAAAACAATGTGCAAAAAATAAAAAAGTGAACATCAGAAGTAGAACACAAATGTAATTCAAGAGGAGAGTTAGCAGTCGTAGCAATCAGCAAATGAATCATGCCTTACTCAGCTCTTTACAACATTCTACCTTTGTTAATTTGTAGATCAGTGGCACCAAGGTGTACTGAGATGCGGTGCGCTTGGAATTTTATGCCAGAGCTTGAGCTAATCCTTGATTCTCTAAATGTGAAATAGGTGCATATGTAATGTAGTGAACCAGCCTATTACCTTTGTTGTTGCCTGAGCACGGAGGTAGAGGAGAGTTTGGACTAAACATTTGTGGAAACATTGGCTGTGGCGTCGGTGTCACCCTATGTGTAGCCAGCGCTCTGTGATTTAACAAGTGCACCACGAGCTGAACCGAAGGCTGCTAAACTGCACATTTCAGTTTTGGTTCAGGAAACGTCATTGTTCTGATCATGTTATCAAGCTAATGTTAATTAAAGTTTTTTACATTAATATCAATCTGTGCAGGCGCTGCAGATAAAAATTTGCCATCTGGCTAAATCTGGCGCATTTACACGAGGAAATAATATTGATTAATATGTGTAATCCCTGACAAGTAAACAAATAAAGTAAAACAGGTTGATAAATTTCCATCCAACCTTCTTTGTTTCAGTTAGCTACAACAATATTTTAAGCTGTAGACTCACTGCGTAGTGACTCTAAACAAACACTGTGGGGGTCCAATGTGAGTATTTTACTGTTTTTTGACAAAAACTGAGTGGTATACTTCAGTTTCCCTTTAAAGCATATAGGATTATTGCTGACATTCTGTAAAACCTGTCTAATGTACACTGTAAAAAAATATCTGTCTTTTTACAAATTATTTCTCTGTATAATTTAAACAGAATTTTTCCATTTCTGCATGCTGGGTAGTTTACTTGTCACCCCATTGCTTACAGCTGCAGCAGAGAGATTAGAGGAGTAAACTGACTTCATAATAATAGAGAGTAGCTACTTTTCACCAGGGTGATAAATTAAAAAGTGTTGTTAATAACACTAGAACAGTAGGTATAGTATTAGACTTGTGGCCGACGTATTGAACATTAGCTGAAGTTAACAATGAAGTTAGCTAATTATCCTCACTGATAAATAACTGATATAATAACTGAAGGTTTTGTAACCTATAATTCTTAATGAATTTCTGTTAATCATCTCTTATTTTCTTATTTTTCATCAATTTTCTTCATAGAAAAGTTTTTTTTGTATTATAACATGGTGTTTAAACTTAACAGTACAGCTGGTCTTTCTTAAATAAAAGTAACCAGTTGGTAACTTAGCAGTTCTCTGTAGGCACCCGTGTAAGGTTTTGCTGTTTTGTATTGTCAGGATATCACATGTTTGAATCCTGGTAATGCTACATCCCAAAATAAAGTCACAAATTATTGACACATTAACAATGACATTTTCATTGATAATGATAAATCTGTGGGTTGTCAGTAACAGCTGATATTATCAGTTAACCATTATGTTGGTTGTATTCTAATGGAGAATACAGAAGATTTTCTACTTTGATTTAAAGAAAGCATACATGAATTTTTTGTGGATAAAGCTGTAACATTTTGGATTGTTCCGTATATAAAGGGAAGGAATTGTCCTGTGTATACATAGAATATGTACTGTAATTTAACAGAATTTTCTATTAAAGGAGTGACAGAATTGTCTGTTAATTTTTTGCCTGTGCATTTTTCCCTTTTTTATGATTTTTTTGCAGTGTAGTAACAGAAAAGGCAAATTGTTGATTGAAAAGCTGCAGAACATGTTTTAAGGAAACACACAACTTTGTGGCAAGTGCAGACAGTTGTCATCTGTAGGCGTCTACAGTGGACATTGTAGAAATTTCCCCACTCATTTTTTAAACAGCAAAATGTTGTGTCTGTAGAGTATATAGTAAAAGTGCCACTTCAAAGATGGGTAGTAGTAAATGTAGCCTAAATAAATGTGTGCTTCTTGACAGGACCTTGCAAACAGAATATAATGTTAGGGAACAGCATCTCTTCTGCAATAACCTATATTTAAGAATCTCAGTCGTTGTCCAGCCAGTTCTGATATTAAAAACTTTATTGACTCCTCCAAGAAAATATAGTTTTTTCTTGTATAATGGAGCTTTGAGAGCTTTAATCCTGTAATTGGTATCCTCTGTCCCCAGAGAAAGGCCTGCTTATAATAACAATACAAAACAAAGCAGTTTTTTTTCTGGTCTGTAAGAGCTCCCCATCATAAAATTTTCTCCCATTCAGTGCTGAAACGGCTCTGTTTTAAATCTCTTTTAAAGACATGCCTGATAAGCGCTGTATAAATAAACTTTTCTTATTATACACTGTACCACTTGAATTGCATTATCTTGTAGGGCTGGGAGACTTTTATTGGGGAAAAAATCAAGTGGTATGACTGAATGTTGCAATCTGTACTGCCAGTAAAAGAGAAAGTACTTTTAAAAGATGAGTTTCCACTTATTCAGTGCGCAAAGCAATTTCGCCCACTCCAGAGCCAGCTTAGACTCTGTCTCCTGCAATCAGTCTGAAACAGATGCCACCAGAGAAGCATTCTGAACGGGGCCCTCCGCATCTCTCTCGCTCCATTCAAACCTTAAATGGTTGAGGCAGCCATATAGCTTCCCAGCCCATCCCCCTCTCCCCCCACCTTTTATATCTCCAACTGAATAGGTGCCCATTGCAGTCGGCACATTTAGCGTTCACAACCAAGTGTTTTCCTTGAGAGAAAGCGAGAGAGAGAGAGAAAGAAGAAATCTCATCATGGAAATAAATGGGTACATTTGGTGAAATGTAATTACCAGATTAAAAGGAGGAGTATGCAAACTGTGAATAAAGTGGCATTAAAAGCAGGGGTGTAATGGCTCCTTTGTGCTTGTGTTTCCTGTTCTCCAAGCTGAGGATCAAAGTGTTTTTCACGTCTTAAGAAGGGGGTCTTGGGAATTTCATTCTGAGCAGGGAGCACTCACTTCTGACAGCAGAAATAAAAATGACACATTGAAGGCTTCCCATATTACTGATCCTAATTGATCAAGCCGTTAAATCCACAAATCACTATGGGTTTTGTGGTTATGGCTCTGTAAAACATGATATGGGTGTAGAAGACCTATAAGAACTTCAAAAGTAGCTTTTTTTATGGCAAAAATGGTCAATTGGAACTCCACTCTTTTTGTGTGAACCTGAGAAGTGGAATTTTTATGACATTAGTGGTAAATTTGAGTCTGTTCTCTGTGTGCCACACGTAGTACATCTGTCTATCCCTGAATCCTTCTGTTATTTGTTCTCTTCCTATTTTGTACTCTCTTAAAAATAAAGGTGCTCAAAAGGTTGGAGTGCTGCTACAGAACCACTTGTGGTTATCTAATGAACCTTTGAGTGGCTGTGAATGTGAAGAACCTTTTTTTTAAGTTTAAAGAACCTCCACATACTATAAGAGTTCTGTACCAATTAAATGTTTTTCTGGAACTGTACGTCCACATTCTTAAAAATAAAGGTCCCAGAAAGGTTCTTTGCACAGTGCCACAGATGAACTGCTTTTGCTTCCCATCAGTGGATGATTCTTTAGAGAACCGTTTTTGTCAAAGAATTGTGTGTGTGTTCTAGGGGGAACACTTAATTTTGTATAGAATCGTTACATTACAAGTTCTGTACCAATTAAATGTTTTCCTAGAACTGTACGTCCACACGCTTAGAAATAAAGGTCCTAGAAAGGGTTCTTGTTGTGATTCCTAGAATAAACACTTTTGGTTTCCAAGAAACACAGTGGATGGTTCTATAGAGAGCTATTTTGTGAATGTGTTAGAATGAAGTTTGTGAAGTTTAAAGAACCCCCATGTAATGTAAAGGTTCTATGGAGAACCCTTAAATTGATAAAGAACCTTTACATTGTATACATTTTTTTCAAACATGGTTCTTTAGGGAACCAACTGGAATTCTGCTATGGTATCACTCATCCCTTTGTTGCACCTTTTTAAGAGTGCAAGCCCATTTAGAAACCTTTATTTTAAGAATGTAGATACATAATTAGGACATATGTGGTTGTATCTGAAATGAAAAACACTTGAGGTGAAGGGTTTGATACTGGAACAACCATTTCTCCCACAGGGCTCCTCCATTTTATCCCTTGTTTCTTTTCAAACCAGCCCCTTATTCCAAACCACTCTGACAGCCCAGACTTTGACCCAGTCAGTGTAGCAACTATTAAAGCATAGAACTAGAGCTGATTGGGGACTGGAGTTTTGCAGAGGAGCGAGGAGTCAGCTGAATGCTTTCAGGCCAAATGTGTACAGTGTCCAAGCGATTTAGGATCTGCTGCCTGCTCCTCTTAACTAGAGAGACAGAGAGAGTGACAGAGAGAGTGACAGAGAAAGTGACAGAGAGAGAGAGAGATGCAGTGAGGAGACTGCTCTGAATGTCTCTCTTTATTGTTCAATCTCATTTCCTCAATCATAATTATCATAACTCTCATTCGTTTATTGTAATTTTGCTATACAGTGGTAATCAGAGGAGGTTCTCTCTTAGAGTTTTGGTTCCTCTCAAGGTTTGTTCTTTATGCACTTAGAGAGTTTGTCCTGCCATGGTCCCCCAGACGTACTCATAAGCTGGTTTGTGAATTATGACAGTGTCAGTTATAAAAAAAGAAAAAAATGCTATACAAATATGTTTGTTTTTAACAGTATTTATACTAGCTCAGCTTGTGTGCTTTTGAAAATAAAGGTGCCAAAAGATGACACAAAAGAACCATCCTAAAAACCACCTTAGTGTTTTTTGTAAATGAGATGCGTATGCATGAATAACCTTTATCAACTTCAAAGAGTATCCACATATTGGAAGGGTTTTATAATCAAACTAACTTAGAACCGTGTAGGAACCTTTATTTTTAAAGACATGTTCTGTTTGTGAATGTACCTTAAAGGTACATTACATCCACTTTCCCATGGGACAGGTATTTTTGTAGCTTTTCGTCACTTAACTTTTTTTAAGCAAAAACAAAAAATAAAAATCCTGGGGTCAAGACAGGGAATATGGTGTTAATGCAATTTAAAAAATATAACTGCAAGGCAATATAGTCCAAATATGTTCTCTAACTAAAGATACTGAAAACTTACCCTTTAGGCCACCACCTCAGTGACAGTTCAGTTCCTTTTTTTCTGAGAGTGTAGTGTGCGCCACATAAGTGGACCAGGCCTCCCTGAGCAGGCTGCTGTCGATCCACTTCCAAACAAATTCTAGTGCAGTTCATTTGAAATATGAACACCACCTGAACCAAAGACATCCAAAATAACCAAGCACAAAATCAACTGTCAAGTAATGAGTTCTGAATCAATAATTATAGAATGAATAGTTTTGGTTTTAAAATGAGACCAAGCCTTGTTTGACAGGATTTTAAAATACTTAATATATACACATATGACTGAAAACATCAATTGTATTATGTTTTAATGCACCAAATTTTCTCCATTTTATAAAAGCAGTAAGACACTTTCTTTGTGTTGAACAAGATCAGTGGATATTGTCCCACTTAGAGACCCAAACTACAAATGTAAATGCAGTGTGTGTGTTGCTAAAGCTAGATGCTATCGTGGAAATCAGCTTAGTTCTTAGTTCCTGAAGTATGTACATTTGGTATCACTTTATTTGGGTTTTCCATTGTAGGTTCATTGCTTACTTTGTGTTACATTCAACTGAATAGCTGTGAAATTCACCTCAACTCAGCCTACAGCCCACTCGTGCTGAAGTTATAAAGAGTGTTTCAGCCCGGACTGCTTTTTGAATGAGACACTTTACATGGCTGCCAATCAGAACAATGCTTATTTACATATATCAGTCTTAAATTCACAGTAACAGAAACAGCCTGTTTTAACTCTAAGCAATAAAGAGCGGTTGAAAAATGGTCATGTAAATACCCCGGGTAGGTAGGCAAACCCCGGGGGGGTAAAAACTAAAAGGCAAAACAAATTTTAATAATCCTTAATAATCTGGGTTTCTGTTGATAGTGTACCGGAGACTATCCAGATAACACAAGGCGGCAAATAGGGAGAGATAACAGTTGACATCATGTGACACTAAGGAATGGAGACAAGGCTGCAGAGGCTAGGAAACAGTATCGGCGGTCTTGAGTTAAAAAGAAATGTCTGTTGTAGAATTTTTATCATTATCTTAGCCAATTCCTTCAGTTGAACTTTTCTGCATCAGCACAGTGTTTTAAAGCATGGCCACCTTTGGCTCATAGTGCATCTGATGTGTAACATCCTAAAATAGACTGTGGTGTGGGCAGAGATGGGGGGCGGCTGTAAGCAAAGGGAAGAGGATGCAAAGCAGGAAGTAGGAAGCAGCAATGCTGGAGGTGCTGGTGGAGGATGTTAAGAAAAGAGGGCAAGATGGCCAAAGGGAGCAACATATTTTTAATTGGCGGAGCCAGTGTGTAAGATGCCGCAGAAGGAAAGTCCTCGAGGACAAGCCGCTATTCTACGACACGCTCGCAGACTGCAAGATGTTCAGACTGTCAAGGCGGCTGTTCAAGATTATATGAGTCATACATACATTAGTCGTCATATGAAGCATATTTAAAAAAACAGCAGTTAAAAGGCTGATTGGCATCAGTGGTTTTAATTCATGTGCATGTGATTTGCTTTTTGGTGTTTTTCCTCTTGTTTTGGTTTGCTTAGGGAACTTATTTATACTAAAGTAACATTTAGGTCAAATGAGGATTTAGATGAATTCAAGAAGGTACTTATTTTAAGCCAATTTACACAAAGTTCTTTGAAACTTGTGACAAGTCTAAAGGTTAATAATATTAAAGGCAAATCTGGGTAGTATCCTGGGGATATTATGCATAGGCTTTAATAAATATTTCAGCTTCTGTGTGAGTGTATTATCATAACCAAAGGCAGTCTTGTCCACTTGGTCCTGTTGCAGGCAACATACCCTTCTTAAAATATGAATTATCTCAAGTGTCTTACATTCCATTGATCGAATTTTCTGCTGAGATTTAAGCAGCAGCCTTGCTTCTCTAATGTGCCCCCTGCACACCCCTGTATGACAGTTCTCATTCACAGTAAGATGTTTTTGGAGAAGTGCAGATTTTGACACAGGATCTGAATAAACATGCTGAGGCATGGTGTTGTAAGACTGCTTTGCAAAGCTAATTTATGTCTGGGCTGTTTCAAGGCCGCAAGAAGCTATGTGACATCATGAGTTCTTGTGCGTGCACGCATCCACATCAGGGATTATTGTGGTCTGTTCTTGACTTTTTAGTTTGGGGGCCTATTTCGATTATTCATACTGCTTAATAGGAAGATCGAACAAGTATTTGATTGATGTGAGATACATCATGCTACAATGTTTCTTTCTGCTTACAATGTAACATTGAAAGCTGTGGATGCACAAGTGTGGGAATTGTCAGCAATATCCAGTATTTTTCATGGACATATCTGCCAGTGCTGATACATAACACCTGTAAAATGTAGAAATTAGGACTAAATCTACCTGGATGCACACTACAGAGAAGTAATTTCGTATTTCTGTAGGGTTACAAATGAAGTAAAATTAATAAAATCCAGATACTTTTGCACAGTAGCCCAACTCTGCCTTAATATTCTGCTCTTCCAGAGTGCAATGAATGTGTCATCAAATGTTGATTTGAAATATCGGTCAAATCTAAATACCTGTCCAATTATGGATGAACCCTTTATTGTTTCATATTGAAATCGCAGGATGAAAAAAAAGCAAGTTTTTAAATTGCAAGAGCTGCATTTTTAATTTATGTTCTTGTATGATTTTATTTTTTATTTTTTGTCCTATCTAATTTTATTGTTTCTTTTTTGTCTTTTAACCCGCGTTGAAGCATCTTAAGCTGCATTATATGTATGAAAGGTCCATACAGCCTATTATTATTGTAATTATGTCCTACATTATTTAATATTGTTTTAAGGAGGTTTTAAGAAAAATAGATGTTCTGGTGTTCTTGGCAAAAGAAGAATAGGCTTGGAGATTCATTTACAGAAAATAATTGCATTTAAATCACTCTCACAATTAGATATTCTCTCCAAATCTCCATTGCCGATGTATTTTTTTTTTTTAAGCAGATGTCTTCCCTGCAGATACTGATATGGTTCCGACATTGTTGTGCATCCTTGTTGGAACCTTCTACTTTCATTACAAGCAGGTAACCAAACATTTGGCCACAAATACTAGCATGTTAACTACCTCTTTTGACAAATAACTTGCCTGTCCATCTCAAAAATGAACACAAATAGCTTATGTGCCACACGATTTAGCTTCTGTCCTCAATGTGGCCTGTGAAAGCATCTGTCACATTTGATTTTGTGGCCGTTAAAATGGAGATTTAACGTACACCTGAGGCTTCAGTAAATCCTGTAATTATGATTTGGTGTGGTCGGTTTGTATCAGACCTCATATTCAATCAATTTTATGCCCGGTTCATAATTCTGTTATGGTGTCACAAACACGGTGTAAAACTAATAATCTTTGTCAAATTGTCATTGTCTTGTGTTATGGACCCTGCATCTGCAGATGTTGCTAGTCAAATCCTTGGACTGTCTCACCAGACTGTTTTTTTTTTTTTCTTTTGGCTGTAAGAGGCTTTCATGGACAAGTCTCATCCTCAGGAGATCAGCAGGCCTGCACAATCTTTGAGCAGATCATGCTGTTTGAATGGGTCTCAATGGAAGAGATTCCAGGCAGTACACTTGATCTGGAAGACAGAAATTTCTTGGCCTGGTCTGAGGCATGTACTCGAGTGTTATCCTATTCTAGCTACAGGCCATGTCTGGCTGTGGCTGGTAATTATAACTGGATTTCAGTCTCACTTCTTTAGGTCTTCAGAGGCAGCAAAGGAAAAATCATTTTATATATCATCACTATAGTAACAGAATCATAGCACTGAAATGGTAACTTTATAGGACAAAAAAAACATACCGAACTTTAATGTATGCTAATGTAATGAGATTTTGTTTCAGATAAAAGCAGTTGTAGCGTTTCTATTGGTTCGACGTATTGGTTACAATATGAAGGGTGTTTTCAAATGGTGGAAAAAAAAAACAGAAAAAGTAAAGTTACAAAGTTTTGGTATGACATCCACAAAATATTCCAGTTGTACTGTATGTTAATGGAACTGAAATGAGGAATTAAATAAGAAACATTATATTTAAATAGAGTACTGTGCAAAGGCTGTGCAAACCACACTTCATTTAATGAATTTCCTATCACAGTAGCCATTAAGTTCAAGTTATTCATTGATTAGCTTTAGGAAAAAAGCAGAAAACATACTTTTGTCATACATTTACATAGAACCTAATAAAATAATATTTTTTCATGTTTAATGTATCTACCTTTACCTTTATTACAGCTTCCATTTTCAGGCTGCCAGCCTCCTGTTTAGTGACTTGCTTTTAGTTTTTCAAAGAAATCTGCAGGGATGTTTTTCCACACCTCAAGTTCAGTCGTAGAAGTTGGTTTCATTTTCTCCTTCTAACAATCCAAATAAACTGAAACATTCCAAACTTCTTTGCAAATTTGTCAGCAACGTTTTACCATTTTGACTAGAGATTAAATAAGTGAAGAGTGGTCTCTGACTTTTGCACCCTACTGTACATACACATATTTTCCAGGAATGGAACACCAAAATGATACTTTGAAGTTTGTGATGCATAAGAAAGCACAAGATTAACTGAGCTCAACCTGCATTGTCTTGTGTTCCCCATACAGGTTAACAGGTTTCCAAATCCCACCTCCAGTCACGAGCACAGGGTCTGTGTTTTCCCTGCGGCTCACCAGTGACTTTGCCGTGAGTGCCCACGGCTTCAAAATCTATTATGAAGGTAAGGAGCCTCTCGTTCTTGGTCCACTGCTTTGCACCTTATTGACACCACCTCATATCTAATAAAACCCACAACATGCACGTTAATTGGGCTACTTGGCAAATCAAAGAACACTCCACAAATTGTGCAAATCATAATTGGGGTTATTGGAGCTTGATGAAGCGCTGCTCTCCCACGAAAGACCTTATCAGTTCCCATCACAACTGATCAAATTACAGGCTGGAGACCTAGCCTTGAGCTAGAAGATTCCTGTCATCAAACAGATGCACCCTCAGCTGGGAAAACAACTTCAGACACAAGTTTCATCTCATTATGCGAATGCATGCCTCAAATAATGGATAGTAGTTGGCACAACTTTTAATGTCATAACTGTATTTGTACTGGGGGCTGCTTTCTACAAAGATGTATGGGTTTGTGTTTCTGAATATTTCCAGGCTATTATCATATATAAACAGCAGCATATATGCAGAGAAGGTCCAAATACTTGGAATGCTTTATTGTTTGGTTTTACATCTCTTCACTGTTGCTGTTTATTTGATGATTCGCTTACTTTATGTTAAAAATAAATAAATAAATAAATAAAATTAAAAAAGGCACTGTCTACACTAACTCCTCTCTCATGGTATAAGACACTCATTGGTGTCTTTAATGCTTATTTATTTACTTTATTATTATGTTTGTCAGCCTGAAACAAGGCCAGTTATTTTCGGTTGATCTTGCATATCTGAGTACATGGTCAGTATGCTATACTCGTCAGTGCATTCACACTTATCATTAAGGGCACAACCAGTGTTCCCTGCCTGCTCTGATTGTTAGCCTTCTTAAAAAAAAAACTCTTCATCCGCAGCAGGTGTGACCCTGTACTGCCATCCTACTTGAGGAGAGGAGCACTAGAGTATTCATCCTGTCTACATTAAAGGATACACTGCTGGAGTGTCTGTTTCAAATGTTAGCGTCAAACTAGCCTCAATTTCTAAGCAATAGATAATATGCTTGGACAGAGATGAGGACTTGAGTTGCATGCTGACTGACTCGCAGCTTGACTTGGACTTGCCCTTAACTGACTTGCAATTTGACTCAGAGTTCCCATATACTGATTTGCAGTGTTGTTTGTGTTGTTCATGTAGAGGCTTATCGACTAGGTGGACATGAACGTAAAAAAAGCTGAGCAAGACCAACTCCAAGAGCAAGAATAGACTAACGATTTTGGCCACATCAGGTGTACAAGCATACAGCTAAGGCCATCATACAGGATATCCTGTACAGTGTGTGCATTGCAGGTTTAGAAAAGAATGTAAATGATGAACTATGCAGTATCCATTTTGTTACAGTGTTTCTTTTAACAGTCAAACATGAGGAAGTAGAAGTATGAGCCAATAGAATGCAAGGGTGGGCTATGCAGAATTCCACACTTAACAGTCAGATGGAAAAGTTTGAATACCCCCAGTCAAACGATATGTTTTGGTGATTTTTTAAGTGAAATTAAGTTAACAGATCCTCTACAAGGAAAAAAATGGTATTATGCTGCAAATTGTAGTGCACAAAATTACTTATTTAATGTTTTATTTTTTTTCCATTGTTAAATTCAGCAAAATGTGCAGAAGTGTGTTCTCTGTAGAGAATGTGTTACTTATTTCCACACAGAAAATCAACAAAACATGCAGTTTGACCAGGGATGCCCAAACCTTTGCATAAGACTGTGTACTGTCTAGGATACACGCAATGTTTAACTGTGATTTCTGTGATTTACACATTACTGATGCCAATTAATTAAAAATTAAAATTAAAGCTAACATCTACATTTTGTACAGGAGCACAGAGACAAAACAGTAAAATCATTGCTGTCTTATTACTTATGGACTGTACCATAAGCATTCTTAGAGCCAGTATTCCTTCTGGCCCTTAAAATCGCTTTAAATGACTCCCTTATTCATGGAGGCTTGCAACCCTTTGAATGACATTTGAATGATGTGTTAACTGACCCACAGCTGTTACGACTTACAGCCATTTTGCGCTGGGAGTGCAACATACAGTGAGTAAATAGGTGGTTTCAAAAAACACCACTGGCCACAGAAGTACTCTGGAGTGCCTCCTGCAGAGTCCTGGTAATTCTTATTTACGCTATGACCCACAGAGGGGTTATCCTAGGGCAGTAGGAATATAAAGAATGTTGATTTCCAAGACAGTTCTTCATCACCAAGGAAACTAGTCTCTCCAAACTAGAGTCAGCATTTCTCTTCAATCCCCTGCTGCTGTAAATACATGTGCCTTAAGCCATTGTTCTCATGGGGGCCAACACAGGTGAAATATTGCGTAAAAAATGCACATGCTCAACAGGAAAAGCTTCAGAAAAATCTGCATGCTCGGCATGTGTGATTAGTTACAGTGGCTGGAAGAGGATGATGGCCCTCTTAGATGCGTGCGCAACCAGGTAGAAGTGTTTGTGGGACAATGTTAAATCTGCTCTAAACTTTTATTAAAGATGTATACTGGGCTCATTCAAAATAGATAACTAAGACAGAAGAAGAACAGTTGCTTTTCTGCTTGACTGTTTGCTATGAGTAGGAGCTGAAATCAGTATATCACAACACTGGAGTCATGTAACAGACTGAAAAATCTCCTTAGCGCTGTGACCGTATCATTAATAAAGCAGGTGAGATTGGAGTAAGGAAGGCCCAGAGGGATTGTGGAGCCACAGGGGCGAAAGAGTCCAGCTGTGAGCAATAAGATTACACTCAACCCCATAAGTCAGAGTGAGTGCTCGTGAAGACACTGCAGCTTGGCCTCACTCACCTACTACTTCCAAGAGTCTGGGCTGCCTGATAATGCTCAGCACTTCTATACTGTAATCCTGAATCCTAAATTGATTTATTTAGCTAGTCCTGTATTTACATTTCTTAATTTACATTTATTCATTTAACCAACACGTTCATTCAGAATGGCTTACAGATTTTTTGTATTCGTGTTTTGTAGCAGTTGTGAGGTTGGCCAAGCTTTCCATTCACCCTAAAGATTTTGGTTGGAGTTTAGATTTACTACATCATGTTAAGTCTCCACTTTAAAAGGCTACAAAACTGAGCTGGACTGTGTTCTTGTAACTTATTGAAACTAGTCCAGTTAAAAATGTCATATAGTCTCCCACCATGCTAATGTTAGCTCAATTATCTGACAGTTAAACTACAACTAATCTGTACTGACCAGTGGCGAACCATGACTGTTAGGGTGTTCTTATTAAATGAACCAAACTGAGTTCTGTTAAAGTGAACCTGAAAGGGAACCAACTGCAGATGATCTCAGTGCTTTTTGTGTTCACAATGTAAATGAACTATAAAGAGGACTCATTTTTCTTTCTGGTCCTTTTTAGCATTGATGAAATCTCAGACCACTTCTTGTTCAGACCACAACTCCATTAGAGCTCAGACCCCTTTCACCACTTACAGTGCACGCAGTGCTCGCAAAGTGGGCAGCATTCTTTGATAAAGCTAACCTTTCGAGGGTCAAGAGGAACCACCAGACACGCCTGCTGTTCTCCCATTGGCCTCACTGAAGCAATTGGCCGAAGCACATTGCGCAAAATTGGAAAAATGACCGTACGTGTTGTTGCTGTGCTCATTACTGAGCTCTACCTGGCGAAAATCTGTATCTGCAATGAAAATAATGTATTTGAAGGAGCAGCGGTACATTTTCATTCACTTAAAACTCTGCATTGCGTGTGTGCCTAGCATTAGCCTTTAACACAGCAAAATCACACGGGCTCTTGCATATTGTCGTTTTAATATGTCAGCTCTGCTGTCTTGTCATGAGATCACAGGCAGGCTTTATTCTGAGTATTACCTTATAGTTGATCCTTAGTGGTCTCAGTACGGTTCAATTTTGGAGCCATTTAGACGGGTCTGAGTTCAATTGTCGTGTTCACATATGCAGAGAAAACCATCCACTTCAGGCACTGAAATAGTCCAAGTGTAAATGCCCTTAGTACTAGGCCTTCAGTTTAGACCATATATGTTAAAACTTGGGCAATAACAAGGAAAAGTCACCTCGAAGATAATACTGATTTTTTCCCAGTGGCCCCAGTGGTAAAGTATAAACTATCACTCATATTCATGTATCCTGTACTTTTAGAAGGCCTAAAGTCACTTTTCTCATGAAAATGCTCCTGCCAATGTATTTGGTTGAAAAATAAATAAATAAATAAATAATAATAATAAATGAATAACAAATGTATAAAAACATATACATATATGATGGGACAGATTTTCCACTGGCCATTTCAAGAATGCAACCCAAAACATGGTTGAAATAAGAGTAGTAGTTTCATACTTATAGAGCTTAAATTCAGCAAGCATGATGATTATATAAAAAAACTGAACTAAATATTACAGACACATATTTCATATTTCACAGAAATAATTAGCCTTTTTCTGAAGGTCTGGAAGCCCCTGAGGGGTCTCCACTGGTCCTAACAATGCGACCTTTCACATGCATGCAAAATAAATATCATTTGAAATTTATAACACATTGTAAAGTTATTTTTGCTGATGTTCTGTAAAGCTATCAGAGCGACAACAGTTGCTACAAAAGAATGCTTTTGCAGGTGGTGCATTAATAGGTCAATTTGCAAACAGTGGAAGCCAAATGGACCAAGCAAATCTGCAAAAATTTATGAAGTAAAAGGCGAAAGCCCCATCCTGGCTTTATCTAGTAAAATAAATACATATATACTGAGAACAAATAATAAGTGAGACCTTTCTTTGTATTTTTTTTTTTTGTATATATCTTTATATTTGTGTAAGGATGTCACCAATATCAGTGTTTTGCAATGGCAGGACAACCCGTTCCAGTGACTGACCTATCATTGCTTGAAGCCCACGCTGTCAGAGGGCTCCACCGCTAACACAAGCACAAGCAAAATACAGCTCCAACGCTCAAATATGCTCCAATAAAAGGGGGCTTTGTCTCCTTTGCTCATGGCATTTAATTAACTCGCTGCTGCTTCCAAGCACGTTTGACTTAATCAGGAACATTCGTGCTATTGCCAAAGCTTCCAGGAAGCTATCATCATGTGCCTCCAGACTGCATTTCCCCTTCATTTTGGTGGTATCCTGTTTTGCCTACAATCCTTAATATCCTCACTACAGTCTATTAATATTATTGTGCACATCTTCCAAACACAATTTAATACATTTATTTCCAGCCATGTCTTATTTTAAGCCAAACCTGTGGAGACTGTTTACTCTTCACGAGGAATATCTTTACCCAGACACTCTCATTAGGAGTGGGCTCTGTGTTATGAGTCCGTTCTGAGTGACAGCGAACTGTCTTTCTTACTTTGCCATGATTAACTGTAGGCTAATGGGAAGATGTTCAATAACTCAAAGTGTAACTCACCATCTGCAGCTGTTGCTATTTCAGGAATTAGTTATTTGATATGAAGGCTATGTTTAAGTGCACTGATGAAGACTGGCAGTTGATGGGGAGCTGGATGTTTTTAATAATAATGTAACTGTCATGTTTAGGTAGCTTCATGAATATGGATTGTTGACATGAATCTGGTGCTTGTGTCGTAGAAAATAATGGGTGAACTGTAAAAAGTGAATGGAACTTACTTAATGAAAAGTATTAAAGCACCATCAAGATATTTTACTAGGAACCTATCATAGTTAAAGGATCATATCCTACACTTTTCTTTCCTTTTTTTGTCCACTTATGGCATTTGTCTGGGTTCATGTACCAGAAACTTAATTAATTTTTACATTAATA
>JAILXH010232263.1:17545-34008 GCA_023558415.1 Piaractus mesopotamicus | reverse complement strand
AAAAAAATCAGGCACTGTATTAATAACCATGTCAGGTCATAACTTTATGCGAAGTTGCTTTTAGAGGTGCTAAATGCTTCGGACGTCTGGCTCCTATCACCACCACTGTGAACAGTTCTGACACTATGTTTCTCCAGAATAGAGCATTTCACACCAAACCACTCTGAATGACTTTGTTTACATTTGAATGACAGAATGATGCAAAATGTTATATTGGATACAAAATCTATTTATGAATTTATATATATATATTGCCGTGCAGGGGGCGGAGATTCAAAGTCTTCTTAGAACTTTTGTTGGTTTCTGTTGATTAGCTTATTTTTACTGTTTTTTTTTAATCAGTTTCTTCATAAGATTGTTTGTGTTATAACATTGTTGCTGTCCAAAAAAGAAACAAAGAAATAAATAAACAAAACAAAAAACAGGAGAAGGCAAAATAATTAGGTTTAATGTATATTAATTTGTTTCTGGAGCATTTCTATTGGTCCATTTATCCTGAAATGTACACCCAATGTAAATTGCAGCTGCTATGCTAAAATCATGTACATAAATAAAAACTTAAAAATGGAGATACATGGTTTTCATATGACAGCAATCATTGTCTCGCTGAAGTATGTATTTTTGGGTAAAATGCTTGTTGCCAATAAATTACTGCAACTCTACTGTATGGTTTTAGCAAAGCAACCTCAGGTGTTATTTGAGTATCTATTTTAACCCCTTCTAATAATCCTAGGCTTATCATTCAGTAACTACTAAAATGATTTAGTAATTACTGTGAAATAACTATATAAGTCACAGTACATGGTTATGAGAGAGAGGAACTGTAGTGTGAGCCCACATACAGACTTTCTGGGTTGAATGTGTTAACCTGGTTCTATTTTTACTGTGTGCTTACTGTAATTCACAGTAGGTGGTTCTGTGATGAGGGTAAGGAAGGCAGCTTTGCCGTCACTGAACTGTAGTGATGAAAGTCATGATCTCACTGGTCAGAGCCCTGCGGCTCTCAGCATGGCTAAGATCTGTTAACAGCTCCCTTGAACTGAGGAGGAGATGACAGATGTGAGTGCTCTTCCTGCTATACAATCCAGTCTAATAGTACCATTTATCTTTTCCTTGTATATTTGTTCTCTTCAAAAAGGCCTACTTTTCAAGCCAGCCTCTCCAGTGGATTTGATCATCAGAATCAGATCTGTTTCACAGAAGCAAGTCATCTAAGTGTCTGCTGGTGCTAACGTGCTGTAATCTCAGAGCAGTGTTGACTGGCTGTATGTTGCTCAGTTTGTGTATCAGAGCAGCTGATTTATGTGAGGTGTTTGCTGAAGGTGGGGAGAGAAATCACAGCACTGTCACTCAGTGATGATCTGCGAAAATCAGCCCAGTTGAAAGAGCAACAGAAAGACCTTTTGACCTAAAGCAAAAGGCCAGGCAGTACTGGGTGGGTGGGTGGAGGAGTCATGAGCCAGTGGGCCGGGGTTAAAAATGTACTTAAACCTCCTTTGGGTTTGGTTCTGCCTGTCTGTTCTTTTATATATACATCTTAAAAAGAAGCACAACTCAAAATGATAGTCAGTATATAACAAAAGATGATAAAAGATCTTTGCATATATTTTGCTTATTACTTTCTCAATTAATGCCTCAAGTTAAATAGAACAAAACATAATCCTTGTAAATATCTAAGATCTGAATACTTAATTCTAAATTCTGCTTGACTTGTACTACATTGAAAACACCTTATGAACAATACCTTACAATGGGAGACAGGTCTGGACTGCAGGCAGGCCAGTCTAGCACCCACACTCAGCTATGCTGTTGTAACATGTGCAGAATGTATCTTGGTGTTGTCACGATAAAATAAGCATTGGTGTCCCTGAAAAAGACGGCACCTAGAAGGCAGCATATGTAGCTCCAAAAAGTGTTCAGCGTCATTGGTACTTTCAAAGTTGTGCAGGTTATCCGCTAAAACTCCACTGTACCATGACAGATGCTGGATTTTGAACTGGTAACAATCTGGATGGTGTTTTTCTGCTTTGGCCTGGAGAACACATTGTCCATTATTTCCATAAACAATCTGGAAGTTTAACTCATCAGATCACAATACACATTTTCACTGAGCATCAGTCCATTTTAGACGAGCTCGAGCCCAGAGAAGTTGGCAGCGTTTCTGGACATTATTGATACATGTGGCACTAATTTATGTTTTTGCATATGAATAGCCCCCTTTATTTTTTCATTTTTAGTTCACTATGCACTGTAATTGCAGTATCCTTTGTTGGGGAACAAATATCAGGAATGTATTGCTCACTCAGGCATTTAGTGCAGCTAAACTTCTTAACTTGCATTTGTGGATGCAGCAACAGATGGTGTTTACTGACAGTTTTTCAAAGTATTCCCAAACTTTTGTGGTGACGTCCATCACAGAAATGTACCAGTTATCAAGGCAGTGCCACCTGAGGAGTTGAAGGTCACAGACATTCATTTTTTTTTAAAAAATGTTTTACATAGAACGATACAGGGCGGCACAGTGGCGCAGTGGGCAGCATGGTCGCCTCACAGCAAGAATGGCCTGGTTTCGATTCCCGGCCGGGCGACCAGGGTCATTTCTGTGTGGAGTTTGCATGTTCTCCTTGTGTCTGCATCGGTTTCCTCCCACAGCCCAAAAATATGCAGTCAGGCCAATTGGACACGCTAAATTGTCCCTAGGTGCAAATGTGTCTGTCTGCCCTGCGATGGACTGGCGACGCAGGGTGTATCCTGCCTTCCGCCCAATGACAGCTGGGTTGGCTCCAGCACCCCCTAGTTTAGATGATGTGTGTGTAGAACAATACATAACACATTCTCCATCAATCTAAAGAACCTTCTCACGATGTAAAGACCCAAGTAAGCACGAAATGGTTCGGTATACAACTCACGGTTCTAAAGAAGACCTTCGAGGAACCATCTTTTTTAAGAGTGTATGCTGATTTCAGGGCTACTTTTAGTTCTAGTTCAGTCATTATTTCATTGGAGTAAAAATACTGTGTTTTAGGCTACTCTGCACACCTCTGGAATTCTGTTAGACTTGGATGATGCTTTAGAGTGGAGGTGCACCTGGATTCACAGAGAGACACACATTCAGGAAACAATGAAAGAATAACAGCTTATAGCTTCCACAGGTCTTGGCGCAGGAACAGCCTTGCTCTCTGTTTTCATATTAAGTACCATTAAGTCCTGTTAGGCCTGTCAGTTCTGCCCTTTTGAGATGTCTTTGTAGGGATTTATTTACTTACTCTACATGGCTGTTTTGCCAGCGAGTTACTTTGGCATGAGAGTGCACAGAACTATAAGAAGAAAATCAATACATTTTCAGAATCACTTCCATCCACATAGGCTATAATGCATGGAAGGACATCTGCTTTAGTTAACGGTCTATTGACCATTTAACGTGAAATAGACTGCACCATAAATATGGCCAAGCGCATCCAGGCACTATAAATATCCTTCCATTGAAAATAATGCCACTTCATCGTGTTTATGTCCAGCGTCTGACTTCTATTTCCTCTTGGAATTGAAAAGAATGTTCATACTGTCTACAGCTACTGTAACGTGACTCCAAATTTTCCACAGAAATCCGCTGTATCCTGGAGCGGCTCGTCTCCTGCTGTATTTACTGCGCTGTCGCTTTAACGCAAACCGCACCGTGAGCCTACCTTACAAAACTCAGCCGGAGAGGGCGGAGCTTAGCGTTACCCTCAGCGTCTAAGCCAATCAGCGACGTGGAGACCGCTGCGATCGGCGATCTTCGAGCCAATCAGATGTTCCCAACGGCCGTGGAACGTGGTTGCCAGATTGAGGTTAATAGTGTTATCAGTAGATTCGTTTTTTCAAGAATAGTTCGCGAGGTTTTATTGCTAGTCTCGTTCGGCTCCCTGACGTGCTTATCTACAAAATCAGTGCTTTTTCCTGCTGACGTTAAAGACGGAACATTAGCCATGCCATAGCCTGACCGCGAAAGGGGCATTTGGGAAATCTGGCAACCCAGTAATATGACGCGCATTCTGTGTGATACAGTTGTGGTGAAAGCAGCGTCGAGTCGATTTCACTGTCGCATTTTTTTTGCGCCGAACAGAGCGATAAACGACGGGAATGTGTGCACACTGGTGTCCTGCGGCTCCGAAGGACAGCCTGGACAGCTAATCTCCTCTCCCGGGACGGCTCTTCTGGATTAGGTGCGTTCCTCTACAGCGCTGCGAGGAGCGAGGCAGAAGCGGAGTGAGGGGTAATGGCACGATGTGAGAGACGCTCCTCTTCGCTTTCCTCCGCCGTTCAAGCGGCGTTAGCAGCGCTTACAACTTCAGCTCACTTCGCCCTCAGCGGGTCTGGAGACCGCTTTCTGCCCGGGGCCGTTCTTTAGTTCATACCTCGTTCGTGAGTGCAGCTGGTGTGGGTCTGGGTCGGATATTAAGGAGGCAGACTGGGCATATGTGCCACCGTTGAAGGCAGAAGAAGCGCGTGCGTTAAGCTACGCTGTGTGTCAGTTTACAGAATATGAACAGAACATACTGGGATGTAATCAGGGCTGTGTTAGTTAACGTTATTGCTCTGAAACGTTAGAGGAACGTTTCTTCACCGTCTCTCCTGTGGCTGCTGGTTATGTAAACAGGAGAGGGCTCGTACAGCCATCAGGAGAAAGAGAATATATTACATTAACGTGGCTTATAAACGACATAAAATGACTTAAATGGCACAGATCACGTGTATACAGATGACACAGTGTATTTCTAGCCTAACACCTATATGTGTCTATGGCCAGCTGCAGTGTTTCATGTTCATCAGCTTTCTTAGCAGCAGAATGGTGCCATTGAGAAGCACTCCACAGAAATACTGAGATAGATGGATGTAGTACCCACAGTCCACTGAAATGTAGCTATGATTTATAATCTGCTGAAAATATAGATATCATAGTAATTTGACATTTACAGCTGTCATATGGGAAAAAAAAACATTGAGCCTCATTCTCCAGTGTTTTTTCTTTATTTTTTTCTTGAGAAATGTCCTAAGAAAAAATCTACACCAGATTCATGATGCAGAATTGTTCTTACCTTTGTGCTCTTGGGTGTGTGTAGATGCTGTTCTTACCTAAGAACAAATCCCAAATAAGAAAACACTGGTAAAGTTCAGAATCGTGACAACTGCATTAGTGGGTTTTAAGAGGAAATGTTTTCTAATGAACGGTTGGTCAGTGAGGACCATTATTCTAACATCTTGGAGAAGTTTTAATATACTGTTGTGACTGTTGTGACTCTTGTGTTTGTATTGATGCTGGAATATGGATTTCCTGATACGCTGATTTCGTGTCCTCATAAGCTGCATACAGTAATCGGGGGTGACTCAGTCTGTACAGGATGCAGAATGGACAGAGCATGGACAGGCGTGTGAAAGTGATGAATGAGACGGTCAGTATCCCCCTCCTCAGTCGTGCTTCGCCGTCGACGCCCGATTTCCTTCTTCTCAAACTTTGAATGAATCGTGATTTTTCTTTTGTGGGGAAAGTGAATTACCTCGTGTGTAATTACGCAGCTGGTTCTGAATTAGTCAGCAGGAAATAATCAGGATTGTAACGGTTTAAATTATTCAGCACTGTTGTATTTAGAATGTCTTTCACATGTCAGCTGAGCCACCACTCTAACTAATGGACCTTCATGTGGAAGTAGTCCAGTGGTAGATTTGAGCTGTTTGTTTAGAGCACTGAGCTGGACTTTAGACCTGCAGAAAAACAAATGCTAATACTGGTCCGTCTTTACTACAGGAGACTAAGCAGTGCTGTTATTTCACTCTAAAAGTTTTATAGGACCTGTCAGCTTCATTTGTGTTATAACTCTGTACCACAGAAAACAGGGTCACTCTGTTCAGCATTGCGAAGCGTGTCATTGTTTGACTCCCGATCAACTCGTTTCGCCCGAGTCCAGCCGCTCACTCAATATTTTCCCATTAGTGACGGCTGTGCTGACCAGGCCGCGAGGCCGCTAGAAGGCACTGGTGATTGATATGTTATGTTTCCTGCGTTTCCAGCTGCTGTAAATCTGATGCTGTGCGATGACACAGAGTACAGGTGTCATTTTGCAAGTAAGTGGTGTGGTGAAAGTTTTGTGGAACATAGTGTAAAATAGTGTAAAATCTTTGTTGAACTTTAAAAAAGAGTGTTCTGTTAAACATCCAGCACTGTTTGAATAAAAAAAACAAAACAAAACAAGAAAATACAATGAAACATTGCTGGTCGGACCTCTCGGAGATCTGTCTGGGCGTGGTCTGTTATGCTAATGAGTATGCTTTATTGATATTCCTCTGTCCAGCACTCTCAGCCTGCTTTGCTTATGCACTAAACACAGTAGCGCGAGCGAAACAGGGAGAAATGAGTAAACAAACAGATTCTGCACAAGCAGGTGATCCATGGCTCACTGAAACACACGTATGGAATGCTTGCACGGCCAGTTGGACGACTGAATAAGTTAACAGACAACAGACAGACTTGCTCAGTAGCTCAGTTCTTCTTGCCTGGTTAGTTTTCGCTTGGTTGTTAGCCTTTTCTCAGACTTGAATAGAAAGAGAGAGTGTTTTCGTGAAGCTCTGCGGGTGGAAAAAACCACATCACCTGAATGATTGGTGAAGGTAAAGCCTACACAAGCTGTACTCACGATTAGAACCGCCCAGTTTACACCGAGTGTGAGAAATCCTAGTCGGTCACTTATTGGACATAGGAATTCATAGGTCATACTTTGTATATGTGTATTGTGCGTGCAGGTCAAGATCAAGTTTAATCCACTTTGAAAGAAAACAGTGTCAACTGAACCCTCCAATCGAGGGCCCTATTGCTGTCAATAAAGCAGTAAAAATTAAATTTAAATTACTACAAAAATATAGAACATAGCTGTCAAAAATGAATGTTGTCATAACAAGATCCCCAAATGCAGGTCAATGAATGTGTCACGACTGGAGAAATAACACCTCTGACATTATGCGTCTGACCGAGGCTTAGTCATACGGCATCATGCAGAGTTGTTTATGATCCTCGACACTGCAGAGCATGAAGTGTCTCACTGTAATTAAACAAAGATGCTAGCCTTCATCTAAGCCAGTGGTGTGGGCTGCTGGACAAAGTTGGTGTGTTTAATTAGCCCTTTTTCTTCAGCTTTAGTTTTAGTACATCGGGATGTGTGCAGGTCTTTATCAGTGTATGGGGTCTGTCTTCAGCGTTCTTAATTAGAGATAGCACCGGTCTGATACCAGGTTTCGTTTGGGGCTGATATCAGCAGAAAAGGCTGGATCAGATATCAAAGGGTAAAATCTGATCGTGTAAAAAGTCTAGCCTGAAATAGCACACACTCGCCCTGTGTGATGTGATGCCGTTAGCTGTGGATTTCTTCCTGTGGGGTCGTAGAGCGTTTGAGCAGTTTGAGCACAGTAGTCTAATTTCAGATGCTCATTAGGGATGTGCATGGGAATCACTGAACTCACTATTCGAGTACTCACTGCACTTTATCATGGGAAGACATTTGAAAATATCTGTTAAATGTGAAAGTTTTTGTTGAGAAAGTTTTGCTTGAATTTTACTACTCCAAAATTCAAGGGTGTAACAGCGGGTGTGTTGCCAAGGATGCACTGTTAAAGACATGAAGGCAGAGATAGCTCGGCTTTTACCGCCAAATAGGCTAGGCAGATGTCAACTTTAGGTCCAGAAATGGCTAAAATATATTTCTCTGACAGGGCAAACTTAAAATGTTAGCGCTAGGGATGTGCATTACGGCTAATTTTGATATTCAAGAATCCGCAAAAGTTAATGAATGGATATCCGGTTAACTGTGCAGAAGAGCAGAGGGACATAAAAATGGCTAAAATAAAAGGAACAGGGATTTCAGTGTTTGAATACCGATACCGCAAACAGTTAACAGAGTACTTAAGCACCCGTGGATATCCCTATGTTGCATATTATCTGCTAAAGAGGAAAAAACACCCGTAGAAGACGACAAGTCTACTTCAGCATGCAGTGTTGCATTGGTTAGCTGTAGTTTTTGCCCATTATCTTTTCTGAGACGGTCTCTGTTCTGTTACTCATCCAACACGAAAACCTAATGATTTCATAAAACAGTACATTTTGATGCAACACCAGTGCTGTCACCCTAAACAGGTAAGCCGCAGCTCTATATTAAACTCAGCCCAAATCTGTTTTTTTCTTTTTTTCTTTTTCTTTGCCCACGGGTTAATGAACTCTTCTGGATACTCAAATATCAAAATTAGTCACAATAATGCACATCCCTGATTCTCAGTGAACTGCTTTAAGATAATTGGTGATTGGTATCAGCTGATACTCAAGGTTTCAATATCTGTATTGGTATCAGAGAAGAATATTGTATTTTCCCTCAACGGCTGAACCCTGCATGGACAGCCTGTTCTCAGTAGGGGTGAGAATTTTACTGATTGCAAGACTTTGTCCTATTCACTAACCTTCAGAAGCACATTGCAACCTGAATGAAGAGCCACAGGTCTGCTTATTTCTCATATCATATATTCTCATAAGGTATAGAACCCATGGAGTAGAATACATGGAGTGGTTAGAGGCAATGTATAAGACTTGTTTACATTTGGATATGCCCTTGCTGAGTTCGAGGGCAAAGTGTGTAAACCCATAGTTCCTTAATGGCTTTCTTGTGCAAGTAAAGCTGAACTGCTCTGTGCCAAGCTCTGACAGATAAGTGCATTGACCTGTGCATTAACCATAATTCAAGAGAGTAATGGTAAGATAAGCGGTCAGTACGTTAGTGATGGTATCCAGTGTGCCGTTGGTCCTGCCTCAGAAACTCTTTTAGCTTATACATCAAACCTGTTAAATGATTGTGTTGTCTTGCTTGTTTTTTTAACAATACGTCTTGTGCTCTTTGCTTTCAAGTCAATGTCGGCTTGAAAAAAAAAGCATACAAAGGCCTAACGAATGTACCATGTGGCTGGGGGGCTTGGTGTCATTCGGGGTCTTTGCTTTGCTGCTTTGGAATGAACCTCCCAAGGAGAGACCAGTGTTTTGTTTTGTGGGAAGATGAGCTCTTCAGAGTCGACCTCTATGACTAGGCCTGTTACCACCATGAAATTTGTGCTGAATGCCTCGATTCATACAGACACCCACAGAAACTAATGTGGAACAATCTAAGATCAGTATTGCGAAATAACACTTAACAACTCATATACCGTGCAGCCTTTTTCCAGAATGTCTCCATTTCTCAGTAGTGAGTCAAAGATGGGGCATTTAAAAGGCAAAAAAAAAGATTAATGGGAAACATAGTGGATGTGTGGACGACTTGAGATCAGGGGGGAGGAGGTTGAACGCTGTGACTGTCTGCTACGGAACTTAAGACTGGGGGATATGGAGTGGATTAGCCCAGTTTCCCCTCACGCAGCATTCTTTCTGGTTGGTTGAGTCACATCTGTAATATGTCAAAGCCTGTCCTGATAATGGTACACCAAATACCAGCAGCAGATACCTTCCCGTCAAAGAAATGGGAAGAACTGAAGCGGCAGGATGTTACGTCCACTCCAGGAGCAAGATAGAAGAATCTGTTTCCTCTTTGCTTGAACTCCCCCCCTCCCACCATTTTTTGCCAAAGACAGGGGAGACCCTTCACATGTCTGTCAAGCCTCGCTGGAGTGCTCATTATTAAGTGTTAATGTGGTCTGGTTGGCCCATAGAGATTTTCCAAACAGATCAATGAGCAATCCAATGGAGGATATCCATAACAGAAGTGAGGAAGTGCTGTTAATTTAATACCAACACGTTCTTGATTTCACTTTCGCCATGATGAAACGTGAGACCAAACATTGCTTAACCACAGTAGTAAATCAGTTGTAAGGCCTTCTGAGTTGGTTCCTCTTCAGTGATATCCAAAAATGTGCATGTGGATGATGGCGATCACCCTTCATTTAGTTATTTTCCAGTTTCGTTTAATAGAAAATTACACAGAAACCCCAACAACTGAATATAATCTTAATTTTTAGTATTTAATCTGTCCACCATTTGCCTTTATTACAGTTTCCATTCTTCCACTGTTCCATTCTTCCACTGTTTTTAAGTTCAGTCTTAGAAGTTGGTTGCATTTTCTACTTCCTATGATCCAAGTAATCCCAAACACGTTCAGTGATGTTGAGGTCTGGACTCTGGGGTGGTCAGTCCATTGTTCTGAGAACACCAGCAGCTTCTTTGTTTTATTTCCAAGTTTTTTTTTTCTTTTTTGTCTATTTTCATTTCTCAGTAAGGGCTTCCTGACAGCCACACATCCTTCCAGACTCATTGCGTTGAGTTGTCTTCTCACAGTGGAAGGATGGAACAA
This sequence comes from Piaractus mesopotamicus, assembly GCA_023558415.1. Classification (NCBI taxonomy): domain Eukaryota; kingdom Metazoa; phylum Chordata; class Actinopteri; order Characiformes; family Serrasalmidae; genus Piaractus; species Piaractus mesopotamicus. The sequence continues at coordinate 23,659 of JAILXH010232263.1, read as the reverse complement.
ACAAACTGTAGATTTTTTTCAGATCTGAATTAAGAGTGGAGCTTGATTTTCTCCTCTCTCTCTCAAAGATGAAAACTTTAAGTCCTGTTTCTCTGATGGTGACAGTGTTGGTGGTCTACCAGGACACACACGATTGTTTAGAGTCCCATTTTATATCTTTTAGTAATGTTTGAACTCCAGTTTTGAAAACAGTTTTTTCACGTATTGTTCTTTGACTTCCCTCTTCTTTATGCAGGTGCATTATCTAACATCGAATCGCCTCAGAAATATCTTCTAAAAATGAATCTTTTGTACCAAAAGACTGTTTTATTTGGATATTAAGTAAATGAAGGCTGGTCTCTGACGTTTGCACAGTACTGTAGGCACAGAATGACTATTTCTGGACTGTTTTGTAATTTGAATGTCTTTTGTCTGCATGTTACAGAAATCCAAACAAAGACTCAGTATAACTTAACAAAATGTTCTTTTTGTATCCACCCAGTCACTGTTTGTAGTAGTTTTGCATATTGTTTGCTCTGTCTCTTGCTGCCTCAGCTCCCACTCAGCATGCATTTCCTCTACTGATCAGGAAAAGAGATCTGAAATGTAGGATGTTTTGATGTTTTGGTAGTTTTATATAATGGTATGGGTTTTGTACCCAGGCCATTTTGCTATTAAGAGAAATGGCTGATGTATTATCCCTCTGAGGGGCAGTTAGGTGCTTCATCTCTTTAGATGAGAATCTGCTGTGTTTGCTGGGACAGAAGTCTTTCAGTGGTGGTGGTCTGGTGCGTATGAGGATTTTGGTAAACGGAATCCGTGCTCTCTTATGTCAGCAGCAATAGCCTGTGGCTGAGAAATCGCTCAAGCTCAAGGCCCCACTCCATCAAACCCAGGCTTTCTTAGCATGTCATATCTGTGAAGACCTTCAGCGTTGTTCTTTACGGCTTTCCTATCCAAAATAGTTGATATAATCTTAGGGCTTTTTTTTTTTATAAGAGGAACAGATCTGTCAGTGAGCCAAGACCAATAAATGCCTTGAGATTAAATCGTTCCCAGCTTTCTCTGGTTGCCTTTTGTCGTGCTTGATCTCTTTGACTAGACAGCAGCAGCTGTACTGTGTGTCTTCTCAGCTTTTTTGTTACTGACCAGTGAGAACTGGTAAGATGTCAGAAGCAGTGTGAAGAGCGGACGCCTGCCGTTCCTGACGGACTGCAGTAATTCCTCCAGTGTTTGTAAAACTGCAAGTAAAAAAAGGGACGCAGTTTGTTCCAGAATTTCATCGTGTTCAGCGTAGGTGTTGTCCTTGACCATGTCTGAACTCAACTCCTCCCACTTCTTTGGCTTTTAATGATGTCAGCTTACTTTCTCTCTCTCTCTCTCAGGGCTCTCTCAGCAAAAGAAATAATGAACAGTATGTACCTGTGTCATCTGAGTTCCAAAGCCCTAAACTAGCATCTATTATTTTATTTGTCATGTTATGCAGTACACTGTAGCACAGCATTGCTTTCCTCGGACTCATCAGTTGGACAGAATTCAAGGTTTTGTATGTGTTTGTCAGAATGTAAAGTTTGGTTGTTGCTTTAGCATTACGCAAATACACCATATAGCTGTTGGGAACCGCCTTAAAGCAAGAAAGAAATCCTGACTGCTTGTGAAGCCGCTGATGTAGAGGCTAATAAAAACAGGCATGGTGTTCGGCTTCCTAGCAGTAGCGTTCCTATCTTTCTTCCTTCCGTGTATTTCAAACAGCCTGCCCTCAAGTATCCACCTCAAAGCATTTGTAATTTTCCTCCCACCTTTAACATACATCATCAGAAGGGAGGTTTGCAAGTCTTTAAACCAGAAAATCCTGCTGTAGAGAAGAGGTGCCCAAACCTTTTGCTTAAACAATATTTGCGGTGAGCCCGAAGGCCAAAAATACAGAATGATGTACAAATAAAGAAGGCAGGAAGGTTTCAAATGTGGATTTAAACATGTATTTATTAATATTACACTGCATTTTGCTGCTAAAATACTATATTTTAAAAAGGAAAATAAGAATGTAAGTTATAGTGCATATAGTATAAAAACGTTCATTTTCTCGTTGAGTAAGGGGGTGTTAGGGTAATTGTAATGGCCAAATCAGTTGTCCTCCAGCTGGCCACACTTTGGCCAGCCCTGCTCTAGAGACTGCTGTGACACCAACACAGGAGGCGATTAGGCATGTTTACCACAGATGTAGTAATGGTTAAATGTTAGCTGGAGTGCCTCTTTAATTATACTAATAGGTTTGGATGTGTGAGGATTTTCTTATGCTTTGTTTTAAAGAATAAGACATCCTTAATTATGCTTGACTTGGACATACGGTTCTATGAAAAATGAGTGTAATGGGTGAAATTAGAGTAGAATCTTTGCATGATATGCCAAACATTCCATCGAAAGGTTCTGTAGGGGAACCAAAAGTGGTCCTTTTGGGCTTTGCTCTATTTCAACAAAACTACTTAATTTATTCAAGGCACTCTTTTCATTTCATTACATCACGTTACATGTTTAATAAACACATTCATACTCCAAGACTGAAAAGAGAAAATGTGCACGCTGTGTCAGAAAGCAGGTTGCCTTATATGAATAAGTATTATATATTATATCTAGTCCACAATTCTAGGAGATCATTTCTCTGCTTATTGTAAATGAGTGGGTAGCAGGAAGCATGCGGCTCCCAGCTGTCCAATGACCGGCTATGATTCCTTCCTCTTCCCGTCTTCCACCAGTATGTAGAAGCTCCGAGTTCAGGGCAGCGCGTGCCGCACTGATCGGCACTTTGGTCAGAGAATAGCACAGAAGGAAAACCTCAGGACACAAGCATCGAGTCTGAGCCAGCACTGTGCGGTGGAGTTTTATGTGTGGTGCTTTCTGTGTTTAGCTAGACACTCTCTGTGTACTGCTCAGCAAATTGAAGACCTCAAGGTCATGCATCTCGTTGCTTCTGGAGAACACAAAGAGCAACTCTGGATTGAAACACGAGGCAAATGACTGACACCTGACCCGATCAGTGTCTCATATCAGAATGGTATCTCTTTCTTATGGATCTTTCTGAAGAATCCAATTCTGCTTATTGCTCAATATGCTGAACTTTGATATGTTCCTTCTTTCCCTCAGTGGTGCAGTCGGTCCATTTCTGGCACATCAGCCACTCATTTTCATTTGAGTGTTTATGGAATTGGTTGAATGTTTTAATTAGGAATGAGTCAGAGCTTTAGAATTTTCAAATGGTTATAAAAGTTTTAAAAATCAGGTAGCAGATTTGAATTTTTGATAAGGAATTTAGCTTCTCCTGAATGTTATACGTGTTCAGATTTAAGAACCATGAGAAGTCTGAAATCTATACTTCGCCAGAGGGTAGTGTAGAGCCAACGTTTTATGTTTTGGTGGGAGGTTCTAATCCGTTACGTCAGATGAATGAAACATAAAAAGAATACTTAATGAGAAACACTGCGCTGCATAGCTCATGATACGAAGTGTAGCTATGCCAGGAAGTGTTGCATTTCACACTCCACTTGTGTAGATTTAATGGAATAAAACTTGCAACATCATTTAGTCAATTACCAATCATGTTTGGTATCAGCTACCTAACTCTTCACAAATTCACTGTTTTCCTGGTATGAGGTGAAATAAGTTAAGCTAGTAATGAGGTAAAAATGGACTGAGTGTAACTTTAAGGCCAAATGTCGCTACTCTGGATTTTTGTAGTCTGGGTTTCATATAGTAAAGTTTTACATGCTAAGTGGCAAAAGTATGTATTTTTGGGCAATATAAAGTTAAATTATGGAGTGGATGACCAAGCCTTGTTCTGATTTTTCTTGCAGGCCTGATGGAGCTGGGCACTCGACAAGAGCTGCATGCAGCTGATCCTGATCTTCACTCGTCCTCTGCCAGGGAGTGGTGAAGGGTGTTTTCCTCTTACCTTTCCCCTCCCCTCGTCCGACGTCATCCCCTTTCCAGCCTGCCCAACTCCCTCTTCTGCAGCCCTCACCCAGCCCGCCCCTGGCTCCTCTGCTTGCCCCTGAGATGATTGGCAAGCTGAAGCAGAACCTGCTGGTGGCCTGCTTGGTCATCAGCTCAGTCACAGTCTTCTATTTGGGAAGGCATGCTATGGAGTGCCACCAGCGTATCGAAGAGCGCACCCAGCCGCTGCTGGGCAGCCTGCATGCCACACTTCGCACAGGCAACAACCTCAGTAGTCCCTTCATTTACAACAAGGACATGCCCCTCATCTTCATCGGTGGCGTGCCTCGCAGTGGTACTACGCTCATGAGAGCCATGCTGGACGCCCACCCAGAGGTTCGCTGTGGCGAAGAGACGCGTGTCATCCCTCGCATCCTGGCCATGAAGCAGATGTGGAGCCGCTCAGGGCGGGAAAAGATGAGACTGGACGAGGCCGGGGTCACCGATGAGGTGCTGGACTCGGCCATGCAGGCCTTTCTCCTTGAGATCATCGTGAAGCACGGTGAACCAGCCACCTACCTGTGCAACAAAGACCCCTTTGCCCTCAAGTCCCTCACGTACCTAGCTAAGATCTTCCCCCGTGCCAAGTTCATCCTCATGATTCGCGACGGTCGGGCCTCCGTCCACTCCATGATCTCCCGCAAGGTGACCATTGCTGGCTTTGACTTGAACAGCTACCGGGACTGCCTCACCAAGTGGAACCGGGCCATAGAGACCATGTACACGCAGTGCCTGGAGGCAGCTGACAAGTGCCTCCCTGTGCACTACGAGCAGCTTGTCCTGCACCCGGAGAAGTGGATGAGGACACTGCTGAAATTCCTCAACATTCCTTGGAATGAGGCCGTTCTGCATCATGAGGAGCTCATCGGGAAAGCAGGAGGCGTCTCGCTCTCCAAGTAAGTGGCCGATGACCCATGCCAAACCTTCTGCAGTTCAAGCAGGGGGCAGCTAAGAAAGCTGGGGTTTTCCTTCCCTGCAGAACTCCTATATACGAGGTCACGAGTTGTATTATGCGCTGATTTAATTGAATAACAAGGCATAATTGTTCTGCTGTCTTGCAGTCCAGAGTAGAAAGCTAAAACACAACCCAGCAGCTTCCTACCTCTGGGCATTAATGCCTCTGAGGCCCACTGAGCTGTCTGGCTTGTTTTAGCTCTTTCCCCCCCTTAACGTATTTAGTTAAGGTCCCCAGCTGCTGCTCTCTCCGAGGTTTTTGCATCTGGTGTCCTTAAATAACCTTGCCTCCGTCGTGGAACATCCAAACGTATGCTCTGTTTGCGTGTGTGTACTTTCTGGCTAGTAGATAACAAATTGAGAGGCAAATGCTGAAGTGCTCTGTTTACAAGATCGGGTATTACCTAATTGTTTCCTGTTAGAGCTTTTAAGATGTGGTGAGTGCTAATGACTGGTGAATAAGTGTAGGTGTGTGAGGCAGGCTAAATGAATGGGCTGGGTTGACTCAGCCACATTCCTGCTACTATAAAACATGTTGGTACTGGACCTCGATGTGCATTTGCCAAGGCGAAAAATAATAATAAGTACTGTACTTACAGAAATAACATCTGACCACCATCATTCATTTGTGATGGTCACTAAGCAAATGGTTTTTTAAAATGAAATGAAAGTTTTTTTCTTTTTCTCAAAGGCTTCAGTTTTAAGGATGGAGTTTGTGTTTTTATATCCAGTAACTATAGCTGTAGTTTTCTCTGATATACAAAAAAGAAATGTATAGGCTACCACATCTCCTTCAGAATTCTTTGAAGAATTCTTCTTAGAAGTAAGTGGGGTCACACTCTGTAACCACATGGCAATGCTTGAGCCCCTCTACATATCCCAAAGAAATTTCTGGCTGGATAACACCTCAAGATGGGAACACAGTATTGTTATTGAGAAGTGTACAGGCAGAAAGCCCTGTCCTGTTTCATTTTAACTTGTTTAGGCCTGTAGCTCAAGCCTCAAACCTAGTGCTGGGCGATTATTGATGAGACACCATGTCACAGTATTTTGCAAATACGTCTTAGTATCACAGTCTGCCTTAATAACATTAAAGAGTTAATAAGGTTAATAACTCATGCTGCCTGGGTGCTGCTGATGAACATAATGTTAAAAATAACAAAACCTGACTTTGTTTGTTCTGGCTTTTGATCC
>JAILXH010232263.1:5415-17343 GCA_023558415.1 Piaractus mesopotamicus | reverse complement strand
CTTTTTTTTTTTTTTTTTTTTTTTTATCTGTTCTTTCAGAACAATCCGGAACCAAGAACCTGCCACATATTGCAGTGAACTGGATTGAGTAAAGAATTTCTTAAAATAGTCCCTATTGCTGTGAGCAGTATGTTGTAGATATAAAGCTCATTATCTTTCAAATGTAGAACTGAGAAGTAATACCATAGTATACTAGTACACACATTATATCACCCAGCTCTACTCAGCCGCTCCATTTCTTGTCTTTAATGCTTTTTAAGCTTGCCTTTCCTCTGTCTTTGTGTCGATGCCAGTTAAGACTAAAGTCCTTGCTGTTCCAAACACATTCTAAAGCTCATATTGTTTTTGCTTCATATAGTATGAAAGAAATTAGTGCAATTAGTACAATTAGTTAATTTTCTGAAATGACTCTGGAGCGAGCAGCCTGTTGATGTCTCATATTGTTGCAGGTTATTTGTGGCCAGTACATAATGTTAAAAGTCAGATAATGAAGGAACATTACAGCCTTGGCATCTTTGTATCAAACAAATGTAAAAGAATAAGCTTGGTACAGCAACTCAATCAAAATATTACATTTTAGCAGTCACATGCTGGTGAAACACATTACATTAAATCCCATATCTACTCACTTTCATGACTTTCTTCTGTTATCTACATTATCTATTATGTATTAACTGTCAACTGGCAGAGAAAGAATGCTCTGCTGTAGGCGCACATAACTCATTCTGAACGCTTTCGAGGTCCTACAGAAGCAGTGTGGGTCCTGCACGCACGAGTCACTGTCCAGCAGTTAGCTAGCTAACTATAGGTTACTGATATAATGTTAGTGCTGCGAGCGAAATTAAAGCCTGAGTTCTCCGATGAAATGGTCACCAAATCACTATACCCAACATTCAAAAATCTTGATCACCATACTGAATGCTGTTTTAGGGAACAGAATTGGTGATGGTAGTAAACGAATTCGGACGCTACGTCATACGGGTTTACGCATTACTGATCAGATTCCGTCCCATAAACACTATAAATGTCCTGCAGTCAGTCCACTATAACCACTGAGTAGAGCTTACTTACATCTGTAACAGGTCTGAAGACAGCTCTGTGGAGACGTTGGGCTCAGTAATCCTACTCAGAGAAGATGCATGTGAATCTTTAAACCAAACAACGCAGTGCGTTATGGGTAGCACCAATCCACTAGGGTAACATCCGTTGTACAGTACTTGTTGTGGTGCATTGTGGGACTGTTCGAGTGCACTGGATCTTTTGCACTATGTTTTTGGACACCACTACAAAATGGTGGAACCCCTCAAAAAAGTGCACTGTATAGTGAATAGCAAACAGTTTTGAACACAGCTCTGCAAAATGCGTTCTCTAAAATGACCATTAGACAGCTTGTTCTCCATTTTGCACTCTTTACTCACTGAAAGTGGTTGAATAGAGCAAAGTGGTCTCTTGTCCTGTGGGGGGGCTCAAACATGAAGAGCTGAACTATATTGATTGGAGAGGTCACTCAGCACTGCCACAGGAGCAGGGCTGTCTTCCCTGTATGGGAGACGGCACTGTCAATCATTATGTGTTCTGACACGCCCACACAGTTAAGAGTGGCTCGGAAGTTTTGGAGCATTTATCTGCTATTAAATTGTATAGATTTATATATATTTCTTTAATGTGACACTGATAAACGCTTTTTCCGTGGCATATTTTCAGTATTAAACCAAAAATTTAAATATTTGATATCGTGTTGACAGGGGTTTTACATTCCACCCCTTCAAAACTCACTAAGCAGTAGCGCTGATGGAGTATTACTAGACGATTAATTGTCAAATTCATTTCCAAATAAAGTGTGCTGCAGTAGGCTGGTTGAAACTGACCAGTTTCCTGGAAGAAACCTCTGGTGGTTGCCAACTGACCTTTGATCCTGTAGCAGTGTCCTCCCACCATGAGAACGGCATCTAGGCAAAAGACCAGATATTCAAAGCAGATGTGAGAAACTGAGAACTGAGGAGAATGATACAACATCCGTATTGCACGTTTATTTCCTTCCTCCTGATATTACGTAGGATGTGAAGTCCAGCTTTCAGCAAAATCTGCATGTGGCTTACTTGATTAGCTTGTAAGCTCTTACTGGTAGGAAGGACTGGGATTGTGTGGATTAGTGAGAACTTTGCTCATTGATTTTCATGACTCAAGCACAGTAAACAATGACTTGTGTGCACTGACAGTGTTGTAACATTCTCTGGAGAATGAGGCGCCACATGTGGGGGACTTAATGGCACACTTCATTGTTTGATGGTGTTTTTTAATGCTTTCATGCCACTAATAATGGAATAAAAATGGAAACACCAGGCCAAATGAAATTGTGGCCTTAACAGAACATGTAGAATAATTAAGTTCACTGTAAGCAAGTAAATAATTTAGTGTTATTAAGGAAGAACTAAATGGAATACCATCACACACAAAAACACACACACACATCACCTAAACCGCTTATCCCCCTGGGTCGCGGTGGGGCACTGGAGCCTATCCCAGCTGTCATCGGCCGGAAGGCGGAATACCATCAGAGTATTTTAAAATATATGTATTCTGTCCTGTTTATTGTTGCACAGATTGCCAGCTTATGCCAATAGCTGGTTATTTGGCAATGGAAAATGGTAAATAAAATGACTATATTTATGTTACAAAAATTATGATCTCTGGTTCCTATCGCCACCACTATAAAGATATAAGAGTTGGTACGTTTCTCTACACTGAACATTTAACATTAAAACCACTCTGAGTTTGTTTATATCTCAGCCATTGAATACTGTAAAAGTCAGTGGGATTCCCCTTTAAAATGAGCATCTAAACTCAAACACACTTCTACTACACAGGAAAAGATACACAGCTAACAACATCACATCACGTAGTGTGTATGCGAGCTATTTCAGATTTGTTACAGGATCAGACCGGATTCATTCTTTTTTTCCCCGCTAGCATTTGATTCAGCATTTTCCGCCGCACTCAGTGTATTGACGCTGATATGCCTTCTCTGTTGAAAAGTAGAAATGTTCTTCTGATGTGCCTTTTTTGGTTACCACACTTTAATGTGCTGAGGGGGTGTGCTGTTTTGAAGAAATGATTCGTATGAATCCCAGAGCAAAAACTAATGTTTATTTTCACCAGGTGCATTGTGGATGTGCTCTCATCTTCCCCTGCGCCCTGAGGCATGACTTGAGTGCTTGAGTGCTTCAAAAACCACTTAAAGAGTTTCAGTCAGGCTTGGTAAAATTAGCAAGGGTCCTTAAGTTCTGAGGGTCCCTGGTTCTGTTGTGTTAGCTCAGTAAAGGGTTGACTGAAAGCTTGGTGATCTGATAAAAGCCGTTGTGGTGTCAGTCCCAGACTGGCGGTCTGGTAAAAGCCATTGTGGGGATCACTTGTTCACTCTCCCAACAGTCCCTGAGTTCCACCCTAACCCTGGGGAGCTAGTAATAGCTCGATGGATTGAAAGGCTGTCTGGCTCTTCTGGTCCTCAGCACATGCATCTTATTCTTCAGCACATTAATTTCAATCAAATATTCATATAAAGGGACCTTACGTGCAACTCTGAGCAGCAGACCAGTGTCGGACATACAGAACATTCGGACTGTGACGTCAGTAGTAGGTTGAGGGTCTCTGCTGCTTCGCCTAGTAGGCAAGTAAAAATGATTTTGGCTTTAAAGGGTCAAAAAAGCCAAAATTAAACATTGGTGCTGCAGTAGCCTATCGAGTGAGATTGTCCAGCTAAAAGAGTAAGAAAACCCTTTGCCGATATTTTTTTTTTAAGGTTGGAGAAACTTTTTAAAAACTGTTTAGTTTTAGCTATTTTTTTTTCCCAGATAGCTGATGTTACTGCAAAGAAGCCAAATATCTCATTGCAGCCGCATAAATGTAGAAACTGTCTTTAAATCATCACTAGAATGGAGAGAATGGATTACTAGAATGACTGAAATGACTCATCAGTTGAGGAGGACAACTAGTTAAAAGCTAAAGTTAGCAATGCAGGAAATCTTTGCTGAATTTCTGTTCAGATATCTTACCTCAGATTGGCTTCTTTTTTTTGGCAGAAAGGGTAAAAAAAAAATGGTCTTGTGTCCATTTTGTGCTGCAGATAGTAATAATGCTAATTAACAAAACTAATGCCAGCGTTGTTGTATGTTTTAGCCTAGAGATAAGTGGCTAGGCTAGTAGTCAAGATTGGTTGACACCACAGGGATTTCTAATGCTTGTGTAACATTTGTGAAGTGTATGCTGGGTAATGTAGTGAACGAACACTGAGGGACAACACAATAACAAAAAACATGAATTCTAGACTGTAGGTTATACTACTGAATTACAAAATATGAACAACCGTTCAAAAGCTAGTTTTAGGCCAGATTGCCCCTTTAATGAGACTTTTAAAATGTATGGAAATATGGAAATATTTATCTGTGACAGCTCCAATCAGGTTGAGAACCACTGCTTTTTTGAATACGACTTGTCAGTTTTGTAATCTGTCAAAGATGCAAAAATGTGGAATGTGACGCGTTTGGGATCAGCTGAGTTTACTATTGACGGATCAGATGAGTTGTAGCAGGATCCTGTCAAGTGTATGTGAAACATGGTCTGTGGTACATGGATGGTATGCAGTAATGCCTGGCAGTCCTTTCAGTCAGGAGAAATAATCTGCAACACACCGAGACCATCTGTACTACACTTGCCCAGGCCGGGCCTAAGAGGCACCTCTCCTTTCCACGCAAAGCAGTCAGCAGAACATGCCTGCTCTAGCCGTAATCGCACTGCAGTCCTCCAGGGGAACTAAGGCACCATAGCTCATTTCGGAGAAGGCAGTGATATGATTTTAGGTGGAGGGGGGAGTGCCTGCAGGGCTTTAATGGCTGGTGATAAACACAGAACCCCACCCAAAATCCCAGAGGGTACTTGGAGAAAACAGTCCATTAAATTTGGCCCATAACACCTGCCAGAAGAGTGCTTCTTTCTGCTATGCACTCGCCCCATTGGCAGAAGGTCCCTGTCTGCGGGTGCCCATCAATCAGCTCACCACACCAGCCAGACCCAGAGACTCTCTAAGCCAAGACATGGGTCTGACCATTAGCATCAATTACATGTTCTTGTTTTTTTTTTAAAGATGGCAGAGATGTGGTCATCACTTGGTCCATAGCAGCTGTGGGACCCTCTTATCTGACTTCAGGAATACACCACCCTGCAAAAAAGCACTAGAGCACATCATGAATAATTGACAAACAAGCAGAGGCTATTAAGCATTGCTCAACCAGGAGGATCTTCACATGATCTTATAACTTTTGTCCTTGTGTCTTTGTATGCAGGGTTTGGACGATCCGATGTTTTTTTTTTTAACCTACAATATTAAATTTGCGTTGATACACTGATCAGCAACTTTGTCACTTAAAGAGCCAGTCTGCATGGCAAAAATGAAAAAATGTAACTTTCACTGCCTCTGTGGTAAATATGCCCACTCGCCTCCTACAGTGCTACAGCAGTCTGTAGAGCAGAAGTTTTCAGTATAAAGTATAGGAAACCCCTCTTCTGATGATGGAGGAACTTTTGAAAAAGTCCCAATGGTTCTATGATGTATTTGAGTAATGCATGCTGGGTTTTGTAGTGAGAGAATACTGATGGATGGAAACACAAAGATGATGCACAATCGTAAATTCTAACAAACCCAACAAGGCTGCGTTACGTTATTACATAACAGCAAATAACATATTAAATTATAGTTTCAGGCTGGAATAACTCTTGAAGTGACCTTAATCGCGCCACCCACAAATGCATTGTTTCACAGCAACTGTTGCTAGGCTAGACAGTCTTTTCGGAGCTTTGGCAAAAATTCTATTCAATCTAATGTGAAATAGTCCCTTTTCAAACTTCTGGGTTCAGTGCAATGAAAGTCATCATAGTAGGGAAACATTACAATAGCAATGGCAACTAAACTGTCGCAGTAGAGGTGGCGTTCCATTTTGCTTGAGTGTAGAGAACCAGAAAGAAGAAGGGAGGTGCTTTAAGAAGGGACAACAAGATTTAATTTTGTATATCTGAGCGCAGCTGTGTAATCAAGCTAACGCTTGGTGTAAATTCATTGTTATCTTTCCATCTACAGCAACAGTCCAGCTATGCAGCATAGAGTTTTTAACTGAAAGCTCAAGGTTATGTAGCGAGTCTAAACAAAGAACACAACAATTTCTTATTCAGTTCAATAGGAATTTTGTCAGCATTCTGTTGGTCCAACCTGGCAACAGTTGCTATGAAAGTTCAACACATTTGAAACATCTGGCAGACGCTGCAAGAAATTAGGGGCCAAATGATAAAATTCACTTTTTTTAAGGAGCCAGATTCTACGTATAGACTACTCTCTTTTCTCAAATATGGAAAATATGGCAAATATGGCTGATTTCAGTTTCTTTACAGAAATTGGCAGTTTTTTTTTTTAAACCTGCCCTAACACTGTGTGTACCAAATGAACACTTGAAACATACTTGCACATTTCCAGACTTTCTGTTAGACTGAGTTAGACAGAGAGGTATAAATAACATGATTTGGCATTTTAAATCCATAAATGTAAAATCAGTTGCCTATTTAAATAACATTGAAAGTAAGAGGCGACTGGCTGTTTAGCACAATGAGTAATATATAATTATGCTTAGACATTTTGGCATTCAAATATAGCATGAGTGCTCTTACCTGACTCCAGTCGTGCAATCATAGATAATATTGACCCCTGGTCAAATTGCGTATTTTTTTTGATTTTCTAAGTAAAAATAAGTTTACACATCCTCTACAAGAAAACAAACCTATAAATATGACTTACCTATAAATAAAACACCTCTGCACGTTTTAATGCACAATCACTGTGAAAATAAGCCAAAAATTGTGCACTAAAATGTGCAGAGGTGTTTTCTCTATAGAGGATATGTAGCTTATTTTCACTGCTTTGAAAATGGCCACTTTTGCATATGACTGTACCCCAAAAGACAAAATTGTCTGGGGTTGCACGATCGGAATCGGACAATTTATTCTTTCGAACCTGGCAGATCTGTATTGCAATTTCGTGATGTAAATAGTGCGAGGCAGGTAAGAGCACTCATGCTGTAGATGTACATCGCCCATGTATGTGTGGATGGGTCCTGGCATGTTCGTATATCTGCAGATGGGACAGTCTGTTGTTCTGTAACTCATGCTGGAGTGGCAGAAGACCTTGCAGCGCACTGTAGCTTCAGATGACCTCCGTTTCAAGGTGTCATATGGCTGCTGCTGTTGTAATGGATGTCTCTAACAGTGGCTGTGTTAAATTATTCCTCTCATCTCTTTACCCACAGCGCTCTCAGACACGTTGGTGATTTGTGTTGTCTGTTTAAACATTACTGCACATATGGGCTGTGGGTGGACAGCATGAAGACTGATGATGCCCTGTCATGGCCAGACCTTGAGACTGTGAGTCTGTGAGGTATCAGCCTTGTAACCGGACCTGTGAACTACAGTATTTACAGATTGCAAGGTTCACTAGAATGGAGGAATCAGACAGCGATCACGTCGGTCGACAGTTTGCAAGCTAATGCCTGAGGCCACCGTCGCAGCAACAGTGCGAACAGTGTGTGTCCTGCTTTATATCAACAACTCATCTGTTCTGTTCCTGAAGTCATCTCAGGCCTGTGCTTTTGAATTGCGTATGTATTCATTCAGACGCCACCTCAGAGGGTGTCAGAGTGGCCTTGTACATTCATGCCAATTAGCATCAGTCTATTGAAAGGCGGGCGGGCTCTCCATTTGTTGGCCATGGCAACAGCGGAAGAGAGAAGATGTTATTTTTCTAGAGAATGGCATGACTCATCAGCTGCAAGGCTGTCAAGATTCGCTTTAGCTCTCCGCCACACTTACGTGTCTAGTTTTTTCCATTGCTCAAAACACCGCTTTAGCGTGAAACTTTTTGTCAGTTTCCATTAGTGCTGAATAACTTGAGCTGCATCCTTCTTAAAGAAAAAGGGGGAAAAAGCAATCCTCCCTGTTCTGAGAAAGAAAGAAGTCTATTAATCATGTAGGAAGTGCCGAAGTGCAATTCCGACGTAAATGGATTATTGAAGTGAAGCACCGTGTCGGCCAGGGACTTGAACAATGAAAAGTAAAGCACCGCTTGTTTCCAGTGTAAATGGACTGCGTGGTGTCTGGGGAGAAGGCTGGGTCTCTAACTCTGGAAAGCTGCATGTGAGGAGAGTGCCGGGCAGGTCCACTCACTCAACAGTGTTGCGTGATTTATTGAAAGTTCAATGCTTTTTCAGTACTGCAATCTGGTGCAGCTTTCTATACTTTTAATTCTTTTTTTAAATAGGACAACACTCCATTGATGTAGGTCTGTGACAGTAACAGGATGCTCTTATCTGTGTAAGTGTGCGGTGAATAATGGCAGTAAACAGTCAAGCCGAGACATCGGGGGTGGAGAATTTTTTTTTTATTTGTTTTACCTTATTTATTTCCACAAAGCATTTACCCACTTTTTCTTTGGATTATTTTGTAACAGGCCCAAACTCTGAAGCAGACATGGGAAGAAACACTGTGATAGCATGTGCGTCGATGCTGAATCTTTGTCAAATAAAAGAACGTAATAATAATGCAGTTCAGTAAAAGTTGTGGCTGTAGTGTATTGTAGTCTTTAATCTGGCCACAGAATTGTAGTTAATCTATTAGGAAAGAACAAAATTGCAAATCTCATACAAACTGTACTGTCCAAGTCCGACTTTACGTGGCCGCTCAGCGTGAAGCCGTTTCGAGACTTGACAATGTTTTTCCCAAGACTTCAGGCTGAAATGTTCACCGTAACTTAGGCAACTTTTTGTGTGTGCATGCCGCTGCATCAGCTCAACAGCTCTGGTTCCAGACCAGTCACATCTTAGGTACAATAAATGTTGTATTAATGTAGGATATCACGTCACCCAACATCTTTAATAGTTCAGTTATGCTCATATGTGGAAATACTGCGTCTTGCCGTCGTTTGTATGAAATAAACAAAGAAGGTTTTTCTAAAACCAGCAGTAAATAGATCTCACTAGGGGACTGTAAAACTATGACTATATTATATTTCCTTATGTCACTGTTTATGTTCCCTTCACAATATACTGAATCAGGCTGAATTATACAGCAATTAGATTTATTTACCATTTGAAAAGTTTTGTATTCATGACAAAGAGACTGAAAATTAGAAATGCTAATTAGGATAAGAATTACAATCTTTTTCTGTGTTCAGTCCAGTAACTTCGAATGTTCAGAATTGAATGTTGTGATAGTTCACTTTGTACTGTTATCAAAGAAGAAAGAAAAAAAATGTGGAATCTTGACAAACCCTCTAGCTATTTTCTCATGTGAGAGTGAGCCTGAAACAGCCAAGGCTGTGATGAAGTCATATAAAGAAAACAAAGCCAGAGTTTTTGATGGCCTGAGCCATGAGCCAAGAGGTTTTGAACTGCAGCATTGGAGAGTCTGCTGGAGTGACTGTGAATGCGGAGGAGGAGCAGCCTGAGTGAAAGAAGAGTTGCGCTTCAACTCAGGCCGGCCAGCTCTGTGAGTATGAGTGCTTTCTGAGGAGATGTGACGAGGCAGGCAGTCACGCCTCCTCCTGAGCTCTTACACACACGTACACACATAGAAACACACAAACGGCAGCATGAGTCACCACAGGCCTAACCCTAGTTCCTTACTCAGTGGAATGAAAGTGGAGAAAGCACACAGTAAGGGTGGGCAATATGGCAAAATTATAACATTACAATACTTTTTTCACCATATACTATAGATGTTACAATATTTTGTGTTTCTGAGGTTTGCTGGCAAGTTGCATCAGAGGAAACACACTGGTAAAAAAGCAGTGCCATATCTAAAAAGTGTATAAATCTATAATATGAGCATTATATGGATAATGGCTTAACATCGAGTCAGCTACAATGCTGTGAAAAAGTCAGAGAGCACCCTTTATTTATTTGGAAAGGAAAAAAAAAAAACGAGGAAAACAAACAAGTTTCCAAAAATTATTCAAAGATATACAGAAAAAGGAACTCCTAACGACTTTGCAGGACCTGGCAGACCACCAAGACCGTTATCATCAGATAAACAGTACCAAAAGCTTTCATCTTAGAGAGAAGACAGAAAATCAAGCCCCACTTTTGCTTTAGATCTGAAAAAATCCACAGGTGTTTCTGTCCATCCTTCCACTGTGAGAAGACCACTCAATGCTATGAGTCTGAAAGGATGTGTAGGTGTTAAGAAGCCCTTACTGAGAAAAGGAAATAGACAAAAAAGAGGAAAATTTCCAAATCAAACAAAGATGCTGCTGGTGTTATCAGAACAATAGACTGACCACCTCAGAGTCCAGACCTTAGCATCACTGAAGGTGTTTGAATGAGGTTACCTTGATCATGAGAAGCAGAAAGTGCAGCCAACTTCTAAGACTGAACTTGGGAGATGTTGAAAAACATCCCTACAGATTTCTTTCAAAAACTGAAAGTAAGTCTCCTGAAAGGAATGTAAGTTGTAACAGAGATGAAGGGTGTAATTTAAAAGCTTAGCACACAGCCTTCTGGAAATGAAAGCTCCTGGGCCTCTTGCATGAGAGGAAGAGTGTGTCCTGTTCTAGACCTGCTGGGGCCGCTTAGTACTCCATCCATGCAGCGTGTCTGTGTGAAGGGGCTGCTCTCTGATGTTGAGCGGCAGGGCTTGCTGGATATCCCCAATGCCTTGGCTGCAGATGGGTATTGACTGTCGTAATCTGTTTCCCATCTGCTTCTAGTCTTCCCTACAGTGGGGGATAACAAAAGGGGGGCTATGAATTCAATAGTTGTGTCTGGCTCCAACTAAGCCTTACTCCCTAAAACACACAGCGAGAGGGAGGAAAATGAATACATAGCGTTCCTCTGAAACACTTTTCCATTCCCCGTGGAAAAAGGCCAGCGTAAAAAAAAAAGTAATCGGCTAATTTTTCCGTTCCTTAACTGACACTTGTACGGAGGACCTTTTACTTTTACCCTTCTCGTTGTCTGATTCATTTTAGAAGTCTCAGGAACAGTTAGAACTTCTGAATGTACAGTAATATTGATGCCTTATGGATGTTAGTAGCTTAATACAACCACATGGTGGTTAACTGTTAGAATTTAATTAATGTTTAATAAAGTTGCATTTACTTGTTAGCCTAGCAGTGCTAGGTGATATATTCAAATATATCATTGCATCATAGTCGGATGATAAGTTTTCATTAATGAACCTATTAATGAAGTCATGCTTAGTGAGTACTTCTACTTTATGCTAAAAGAATGTTTGTAATCACTGTTTTCCTTAACATAAAACCTGTTTGGTTGTAGACAGATGCATAAAATGACTAATATGCTAGTCCTGCACAACTTCACAGGCTTCAGATAATAAATATTCAATATTTAGAAGAGTCTAAATTACTGAGAAAGCTCTATAACATAGAGAGTTAAAGTTACACTATATTGCCAAAAGTGTTCACTCACCCATCCAAATCATTAATTTCAGGTGTTCCAATCACTTCCATGTCCACAGGTGTATAAAACCAAGCATGCAGACTGCTTCTACAAACAAACAAACAACTTTGCGGGAACAGTTTGGCCCATTCCTGTTCCAACATGACTGCGCACCAGTGCACAAAGCAAGGTCCTTGAAGACATGGATGAGCGAGTTTGATGTGGAAGAACTTGACTGGACTGCGCAGAGCATAAAGACATGGATGAGCGAGTTTGGTGTGGAAGAACTTGACTGGCCTGCACAGAGTCCTGACCTCAACCCGACCAACCTTTGGGATGAATTAGAGCGGAGACTGTGAGCCAGGCCTTCTCGTCCAACATCAGTGTCTGACCTCACAAATGCACTTCTGGAAGGATGGTCAAAAATTCCCATAAACGT
>JAILXH010232258.1:6467-16849 GCA_023558415.1 Piaractus mesopotamicus | reverse complement strand
TTTTTTTTTTTTTTTTTTTTTTGGAACAATACGTTAAATACATTGCAATTATATTTAGGCTAATTTACTGTTATCTTGAAATTTGATCAATACTTTTCAACATAAAGCTTCCTGCATATTGAGTGTATTACTTTGTTTCCATTAATATGCATTTAGTAATACAAGCCATTCCTGATATTTTATTAATTTTCATGACTTCATTCTCAGTGCTTTAGAGCTTTCTGTATCATTTTATAATCATCTGCAGCTCCGTTTATGTTACTGGACAGAATGTCTTCATTTATTACAGCTTCCTACAATTTATTTGAGACCTATGAAGCTGTAGAGTACTTGCATTTAGATTATTAGAATCCTTTTCATACATTTATCTGCAAAAGAATGGGTTTTATATTATTGACAAACAAACGTTCGAACCATTATTTCAAACGTGAAATGATATCACGTTCCAAAGTATCCAAATAATAGGACTGGGCCTCATTCATCAATATCTTCCTACGTTTTTCCTTAAATTTGTTCTTGAGAAAGGTCCCAAAAAACCTCTACATCAGAATTATGACATGTTCTTAAACCATAGGATTGTTCTCACCTTCACTCTTGAGTGTCTGTAGATTCTATTTCTACCTAAGAACAAATCTCAAATGAAAAAAATATTAGTGAGTATTAAAATCTTAAAAACTGTGTGAGTTTTAAGAAGAAATTTCATCTAAAGAACGGTTGTTGAATGAGGCCTATTGTTAATAAATGCGCAGGGCGCATTCTTGACAGGTTTTTGAAAACTGAAACAGTACAACTGAAAGTTAATGACATACTGATATTACTAGCCTGAAAGTTTTAAAGTACTTATAATAATGAGCATTTCTTAGCCTTGTCATTGACGAATGCAGTACGCCGGCCTAAAAAAAACTATAGGAGAGTAATTGCCTCTGAATGCTTGGAATGCTAATACACAATCAAGCAGTAAACATGCACACAGATTTCTAGGAATAGAACAGTACATATCTCTGTCTCTCCCTCTCTCTCTCGGAGCTCTGCAGCGCTCAGCCATGTCCTCAGATACTTCCACACAGTCAGGGGGATTTACAGATGTGGATTTGAGGTTGATGGGAAGGGGAGTGCAGCTGGAGTCACAGTGGAGCTTGATGTTTTAGTAATACAGCATCAATTGTGTATGAACGCTGCACATCGCGCAGAGTCACCTCATATCAACTCTCCTGTTTGCGTTCCTAAATCACAACTCAATCTTCTGGCTTAAGACCGTCGTACACCTCTGACCTACTCGAACCGCTCCGGGTTTGCTTCCGGCGCTCTGTGACATTAGAAGCTAAGCTAATCTGAGCTAAAACGAAGCACCTACTATTGTCACAGTGGCATGCAGGAGCTAATCAGAAGCTAATCACATTTCTGTGAAGTGGTCTTGATTAAATTAGCACAGGGTGAATGGGAAAGACGCACAGAAAGCTACCAGCTGTCCATCGTTGTGTGGACACAGCTTTCGGAAGACTGCCAATTAGTCCCATCTCACTGACCTCTGTCTTTTTTCCCAGCGTACACTTTTTAGCCAGCTTAATAATCAGTTAAATACAGGGGGTTTGTGCTGTATAATAAACTAGGCTAAGGAAAAGGGAGGGGGAAATAGAGGTTTCACTTGCTTGTAGGTGGCATACGATTCTTAGGCAAAGTTATTCCAGATTTGTTTACCCATGCACAGTGTGTTGGTACATACACACAGAGGTATTTCCTGATAGCGTCGCATTTGTAATACAGCATTTCTCATAGCCTGGACTTATAACACAGTTATGCATCGCCTTTACCACATTGGTAAAAAAAAACATACAGACATCATACCAAGGAATTCACTCCAAGTGCAGCATATCTAAGACAGGATCTCAAGATGGTTAGCAGTCAAGCAGGGCTGTCATGATTAATCAAGTTTAAAAAGTCATCAATTAAGATTTAAATCTCCTAGATCAAACAGCGATGATAGTAGTTGGCAGGATGCGTGATAATAATGTGTATTTAAAACTCTCCTGCTGGTCTCTTTGACCGTTAGAAGCAGAGCCTGATAGACACTCCCATTTACGCTTTATGCTTTTTTTTCACCTCATGGTGTCTGTATATTTTTTTCAATTTCAGTAGCCATTTTACAAAAATGTCATAGTCATTTTCAAATTGCTTAATTTCTTTTAGTATTCTTATTGTTGTTCTTGACACATTATATTTGCCTTGCTATTAGGAGTGGCTACCGCAACTGATGAGGGACAATGGCTAGCTGTGTAGCAACGCCCATACCATAAACGACGTTACTGAACGTCTGGACGTATGTAAATTTGTTTATTGCAACGTGATTGTGCCCCAAAGCTGGTTATCGAAAGTGCTTTAAGCATGCACAGAGTGTTTTTTAACCACTCACTTGGTTAGACGAATGCTGACGGGCCGGCCTCACCAAACGAAGGTTGCTAGGAGAAATAGGTAGCCTACTGGCATTTACACAACAGGTACAGGAAGATATTTGGAAAGGATCGGACAGCCCTACCATTGTCATATATAATAAATGCGCAGCAATATTAGTTATGAAGAAAAATATATATATATTAGTTGTTATATTGAATTATTCATCACTGTTCCCTCTGGTGGGGCCAGGCCCCTAATGTAGAGACACCACTGATTATTATTATTGCACTATTTATTTTGCTTTCTAATAAAACATAAGTGAAATGCTACAGGGTAAAAAAAAAAAAACATCATAGACAATGATTTCAAAGTTATCCTTCGAAGTATCCTGCCCAATCTGGCAACCCTAAATAAAACAGCATTGAGCAGTGCAGGAAAGCAGAGCAAACAGCATCTTTTATACTGTTGACTTAAAAATGTAAACAACTTGTCGGTCAAGTCTTTGTTAGTAAACAGGGGAGCGACGAAGGTTTTCAAGCTGCTTAGGACCACTTTATACTGGAGCTCGTGCTAAACTCTGCTGTGTCAGTCTTACTGCCTGGTGCAGTCTAACTAATTTTCATGCAGCTCTGGACAGCTAGCTAGCCATACTCTCATTTTTTCTGTGTAATAAATGTAACCGAGAACTTACTAGCTAGTAATCTGGAATAGCAGGAAATTTATTTGGAATTTACTGAGTTGGAATTGTGCAGACTGGTGGTGATAGGAACCAGACATCTGAAAAAAAAAATGTAATGTTTAATGTCTCTAAAAGCTATTTCACAGAGAGTTATTACATGACATGCTTACAGATTCCTGAGGCATGGCTGTGTTTGAAGTAGCCTGCTACATACTGCTCACGTACCGACTGTGCCCAAAAGTAGTAAGTAGTATGTAGTATGTAGTATGTGACCAACATGAATTTCCTCAGCATGCCAAAGGCACATGATGTACAGCTTAGGCCAAATATTCCAGTACGCAGCCAGAGCTATCTTCATGACATACTGCGTGCCAAAATGCAACACGGTCATTTCAGGAGGACGTAACCACTGATGTAACTGCTTGGATATGTTTAATAGCCTTGGATACAGCCAAGACATTAATAACAGCAAAATGAAAGAAATTTGACCATTTGCTGCTGCACTCAGCACACCAGCTCTGTCTTCTGTTTTTGAGGTGGGTTTGCTTACTTCATGCATAATAAACTTACTGCATAGAAAATGTGGTTATAATAGTAGTTAACTTACTAAAGCTGGTCTCAACCAAACAATCCGCACAGCATCGGCTTTTCAGGCTCATGTGGAGTCACCCAGCTTATTATTCACTCAAACTAGCTCATGTTACCATTTACAACTCTAATAAAAATGAAATGACTCGCCTTTTACCAAACAAAAGAAAACAGGTATGTTTGGAAAACACACAGGTTTACTACACAAACAAACCCAAAGCTGATGTTTTTTATTTTATTAATTTATTTTTGGTAAAAAAACAACATCCTGCCCTCTGTCATTGTATGGGGCGTCTTTTAAAAGTCAAACAGGCCACTCTCTTGACCAAAATATCCACACTGAAAAACAGCCAGCAATGGGTTTCTAAGCACTGACTGGCATGCTAAGTAAAATGAAGCTGGTGTTGAGATGGTCTGATTGGCTAAGTCCTTGATGTTGACCTTGATGTAATCGCGCCCCTTACCTGTAGTACGGTACACAGCTTTTGTGCTATACTGGATACTGTACTGTATATTACTATGAGCAACATGCAGTATACAGTATATACTGATACAGTACACATTAAGCTATTTCAAATACAGCCATTGTTTTATGAGGGCTTTGTAACAATGTTTTCGTGTAAAATGTATTTTTTAAAAATCTATTCATGATGGATGCTGTAAGGCAAAATAGTCCCCAAAGAGATTTCTTTTTTTTTTCAGACAATGACAATGTTTTGGCCTAAACATTTTTTTTTAATCCTTTTATGATGGAGAGGCACATGCAGGGCACTGTAAGAAAAAAATAGATTTTTTTTTTCAGATCAAAACACATCCTAACCAGTGAAGTATGAAAACATTTTGAAAAATCAGTGGGATTCCCCTTTAAGACCAATTCTGTTATCTCAAATTGCAACAGTCTCACAAACTGTACCAAATCACAGAGCTGGCATTTGAGGGCTACTGGTGGAAAGCAAGTATTTAGCCCCACAGAAATGTGTGTGGGTTCATAAAAGTGGCAAATGTCGATTATTCCAACGACTTCCTGTTTTCATACATTTTAATTATTGGCCTTATCGAACATTACTGAATATCTGTTGCAGCCCTGGCCCAATTAAATCCATGTTTGTTGTCCAACATTTAAAAAAAAACTCGTCATTTCCTGATTAATGGTCAAAATAATCTGTAGTTTACTTGATTACTAATGTAATTGATGGTCAAACAGATCAAACTGCTGTTAGGCATCACACAGAGAAAAGAGCACCAGTGCACCAACGTGTTGCAGAAGGCTCTGTTCCTGTTAAACAAATGCTGTGGTGCGGTAGACTCACACAGGGGATGCTGTTCAGGACACTGGACTCTATTTGTAACTACTCTGCAGGAGAACTCTTTCTTTATTTAAAAAAAAAAAAAAAAAAAAATCTTGCCAGGGATGGCTGAGATCAATATCTCCCAGATTTCCTGGATATTTCTCAATAAAGGGGCTTCGGTTACAGTCTGTGCTAACATGCTGTGCCTAGAATGCATTATCATAAGACAAAGGCAGAGATGGATGGTGGGGGGAATGAAGTTAAAACACTGCAGCTCATGTTCTACCGGTTTATTTTCTTGCCTTAGAAAGACAAATTCGCAGTCAGAACTTGTTAAGTATCTACATGCTTGCAGAACCGTTTGAGCGTTTCTCTGCACACGTGAACGCAGATGGTGTGTGCTTTTGCCATTAAGCTTTCAAGTCAGCTTTTCGTCAGCTGAGGGTTTGAAGGAGAGAGTTAATTGTATGGTTTTTTTTAATATAAAGTCCAGAGTGTCAAGGTCACAGTCCCACCCCCGAAACCTAAAGTCTAACCTGTTTACAGATAAAGAATGGCCTCATTTATTCTGCTTAGGTCTGTGCAGTCAGTTAAAACAAAGAAGCACGAAAAAAAAATCAATGTGTGGCCCAGAAGCGTGAAGAAATGGCCCAAAGCTTCTTATTTTTGCCCTACAAAAGTTCAAATAATAGCTCCGCAGCTTCAAGCTTCAACCACACCTGAATCCTCCAAGGTTATGGAAGACATGCTGGCATTGATTTTCTCAAGATTCTGTGTGTGGGTGCCTGCACGACTCACCCAGAAGTGCATGTGTTCAAAGTGAACATTTGCGGACATCTATTTTACTTTTTGTAGCTCCTTTCTAAACGCGTGCTTTTAGAAATACAGAAATACACAGGAGCTTTACGGGATAAGACTCTTGAGTTTCCTTTTTAAATGTATCCTCTTAAAGACCTTTTTTTGCTCTGCATTGTGGTTATTGATATTCTGGTGTACTAGACTGTAAATGTGCGACGGCGCCTTTACAGCGAACGCTTCAGTGAGTCAGCGCATATTCTGTGATGAAAATCTTCCATTCAGTAGCGATAATACATCCCTCCAGTTTACTGTAGTGCACTTGCTTGCACTTTAAAGACTAGTATAGAGCTTTAAACCTGCAGTGAGACATTTATATTCTTATATAATTTCATGACAAACATTGAATGACTTGACTCTTTCTGTCACAGGAACATTCTCTTCGGGCTGAACAGACACACTTCTGACTTTGCCATCTTGAAGGCCGCCCAGGAAGATCCCAAGCGCAGCGCTGTGAACCGGTCGTTATCCCAGGTGTCTACCTCCATAAGCTCTGCTGAAATGCTCATCTGCAGCGGACTTGAACTCTTTGAGAACGACCCTGATGGCTCTCAGTGAAACAGCCACACCTCATCCAAGCCCTACACACCAACCCCAAACTCTTCAGGCCAAAACAGCACAGCTGTTTTAGTTTTTTTTTTTCTTTCTTAACTTGATGATAGAGTGCGTAGAGCGTGACCTGCGACCTGCCAAGCTTTGAGAAATACTGGACGGACCCAGGAACACGAGGCACATGTGGATTATGTCTGAACTCCCAAAGGTATTTCAAGGTACAAAGTGTCTTGGGTATTGCAGGTCGTTTTTCCTGCGTCCAAACACGTATCTCAGCCGTAAGATTAATGGCAGAGATGGCAGAAAGTCAAACTGTATAACCTGCAGAGTAGGAGGACGCTGTCCTGGAGGGCAGGAGGACT
Organism: Piaractus mesopotamicus; assembly: GCA_023558415.1. NCBI lineage: Eukaryota > Metazoa > Chordata > Actinopteri > Characiformes > Serrasalmidae > Piaractus > Piaractus mesopotamicus. The sequence continues at coordinate 10,133 of JAILXH010232258.1, read as the reverse complement.
TACAGAGGCACCAGCACAAACTGTGAGAATGACGTAGACTAGTTTAGTGTTCGTTTTAGTGTCTTAAGTGAATCAGCCTCATGAAAGGCGATGTTCAGTACTTTCCTAAATGTCCTAAAGGAGGGTTCTTTGGAGTGATGCCACAGAATATCCACTTTACGCAAGTTGTGCAAGTGTGATGAACCTTTTTAAAGGTTTAATGTAAAGGTTCTGTACAAATGTAAAGCTTTTTTTTTAGAACCTGACATCCAATCTGGGAACCATTTAGGAACCTTTGTTGTTAAGATTCTATCGTACTGTGCAATAGTCATTGACCTATTATTTAATTATTTAATTACAAGTCATAACGGCCATTAAGTACAAGTTATTCATTTTTTAGCGTCAGGAAAAAAGCATAAAATATATTTAAGAGAAAATTACACAGAAGCCTCAACAACTAAATATGATATCTAATTTCCAGTACTTTGTGTGTCCACCCTTCGACTTTATTATAACTTCCATTCTTTTCAGGAGACTCCTGGGATATTTTAGTTCACTTCAGTCTTAGAAGATGGTTGTGTTTTCTGCCTCTCACAATTCTAGTAATCCCAAACTCATTCAGTGATGCTGAGGACTGGAGTCTGTCCAGTTTTGGGGATCTAGCGCAAATGTTCTTTTCTCAGTAGCAGCAAAAAACACCTGTGGATTTTTCCGAATCTGAAGAAAGAGTGGAGCTTGATTTTCTACAGTCTCTCCAAGATGAAAGTACTGTTTATCTGATGCTGACCGTTCTGGTGGCCTTGCACATCTTGCATGGTTGTCTAGAGCCCTATTTTCTCTATCTTTTATTTCTTTTTTCTTTCATTTAATATCCTCAGAAATGTCTCTTTAGCCCGTTCTCCAGTTTTGGAAACTCTTTTTTTTTTTCCCTTTGACTTTCTTCTTCCTTGTGCACGTGTATTATATCTAAGCCCTTCAGAAATATCTCCTGAAAAATGAATAACTGAATGGCTGTTTTGACTGGAAATTAAATGAAGGATGGTTTCTGACTTCTGCACAGTGCAGTATGTGTTCTATAGGATAGTTTGTCTCCTCAAGCTGACTGAGAATTTGAACTCAGGAAAGGTTAACGAAGAATTCATATGCATTTTCAGCTTAATGAGAAGCACAGCAAGTATGCAGACATGACAAATAACGTAAATAAGCAGTCGGTGGATACACAGCTCCGAACAGAATGCTCTGGCTCAGCATCTTTATTCTTGCTGTGCCTTACAATCAGTCACGGTGGAGCACGGCTTCATAGCACAGGCAAGATTGATGACTGCTTGAGCTTAAAAAAATACAGTACAGTTCTGGCTGACTTGAAGGAAAATACCAACACTGTGCCAGTTTCCCAAGAGGATTATTTCAGAGACTGGAGTGAAGGGAAATGGTGAAAAAATCAGAGGGGTTAAACATCATCTCTTCTGCCCTTTGATGGATCGAATTACAGATTCTGTGTTGATCTCGAAAAAGTGATACTTTTTCCTTTTTGATACTTGCGCTCTGAGGAAGCAGCCGGGGCTGGAGCTGGTGTTTGAAAGAAACCGTGTATGTGCAGATAATACACAATCATCAGATGTTTTATTCGAAGTATTTGCTGCTTGACACTTGAGTTAAAGTCTTGTTACAAACAACATGATAGTTAGTAAGAAGTTATGTGTGTGTTGGTTTGCACATTAAAGAGGGCGGATTCGTGTGCTTGATTTTAATGTAGAACTGTGTGAGTTAGTGTTGTTTTTCTGCAATCAGTAGTGTGTTATTTTTGCTGTTTTTTTTTTTTTTTTATTGCATTTGCACTATTGCTGTGTTTAAGTGATTTTTTAAGGAGGAACTCTGGGTTTGGGAGCTGCAGATGTGGACAAACCTGCTTCACTCTTGATACTTGACTTGCCTTTTTTAAGTGTGATAAACAGGCCAATTAGGAAAAATCGATTCAGGGAATCCAGTTGGACTACAAGCTTTAAATTATTAATGTGCCTTCAATTGAGTCAAATGCGCCGTTACAGCCAGAACTTGTAAGCAGTGTCAGTGTTGTGTATTTCATGCATGTTTTTGCAAGCACCAAAAATGTATGTTCGTATTTATTTGCAGCGTGATTCGTTCATGCAATTTCATATTGAAAGAAGTCGATCTGTAGCACTTGAGGTCGGTACTCTTTGTTGTCATTAAATTCGTGAATACCTGGACATTGGCATGCAGGCTGTCCAATGAGATCTCTTTTTAGTTTAAGAGTACAAAAGAATAATTAAACAGTTGGTTCATTTAATCTCCTAATGTAAAAAGCTAGTCTAGACCATTAAATACCACTAATTAAAGGGGAATTCCACCATTTGCATAATTCAATCATGAAGATATAAACAGTCATTCAGAGTGGATTGATGTGAAATGATCTGTTGTACAGAAACTAAGTCAAAATTGTTCATAGTAGTGGGGACAGAAACCACATACTTGAAACATTTAATGCCACCAAAAGCTCTCTCGCTGAAAGTTATTACACGGAATAGTTATGAATACTTTGCCTAATATCTGAAACACTGTTTTCTGAGATAAAGCTTTAACCTAAAATGTATTTTTACGCATCTACTCATCAACATAGGCTGCTAAGTGGTGCAATTGTCTAAGCATTCACCACAACTTAAGGAGATTGTGAGTTTGAACCTCAGCAAAGCTGTCTATAACTGGGAGTCCAAGAGGATACTTGCCAGGATTGTGTGATGTAAAATAATCCCAGTTAGTGGGGAATCTAAGTAAAAATTATATTCTTATAACTAAAAAAAAATTATTGACTAAACTAAAAAGTATGAGATGGGTGAACTTCAGAAAAGCTGTGTAATGCGTTACCTTATAGTTTTAAATCAAGCTGACTTTTCTTTTTGTACAGTGTGGTGATGAGCTACATGCAGGGTGTTATAAGGCAAGATAGTCCCCCCAAAAAGCTTATTTTTTCAGAGATAACACTACTTAGCCATTTTCAACAATACATACAAAAACTCAGAAGACATGTATAGGGGTAGTAAGAGAACTGATCACTCTGGTTAGTGAATAAAATAGCCTATTTGCATTGTAGACATTGCGACCCCTGGGGCCGTATTACAGAAATATCACTGAAATATTATGTTAAGTCACCATGACAACCTCAGTTTGGACAGTACCTGTTATGGGACAGTTCCTAAGTTCATAATCTTATCATAGCTCCTGATAAGAGTATTACAGAAGCATCCTAACTCGCAAAACTTCATAAATACTGTTCTAACTTTAGGGCAACCCCAGTGGTGTCCTAACCTTCATCTCTACCATTAGCCGTTCAGTTGAAAAGAGAATGTTATCAATTTTAGGCAACTCTGGCAGGCAGTATGAGACGTTCACTGTGAATAGCATAATAGTGTTAAATTTATTCATATTTGTCATACATGCCAAATAAAATATTATAGTGATGGCAGTGAATAATGAGGAGACAGAGTTAAATGTGTGGCTGTTTATTAAGAGGAATAACATTAGCGCAGCTCGCACACTGCCAAAGGCAACTGAAACTTGAGCCAAATAACATTTAAGTTAAGGCTGAGGTTGCGACCCAAATGTTAAGAACAGCCGTTTTGTCCTTTCAACAAAAATCTAACCTACTTGGGAGCCAGAACATTGTATGTT
>JAILXH010232242.1:15004-31992 GCA_023558415.1 Piaractus mesopotamicus | reverse complement strand
GCCATGCTGTTGTAATACATGCAGAATGTGGTTTGGCATTGTCTTGCTGAAATAATCAAGGCCTTCCCTGAAAAAGCTGTCGTCTGGATAGCAGCACATGTTGCCAAAACATGTGTATATCATTCCTACCATCATGAATACTGGCTTTTGAACTGTGCATTCAAAAGCCTTTAGACCGGAGGACACAGTGTCCATGATTTCCGAAAAAAAATTAAATTTTTGATTTGTCAGACCACAGGACACTTTTCCACTTCCCCTCAGTCAATTTTAAATGAGCTTGAGCCAAAAGAAGGTGGCAGTGTTCCTGGATTCTATTTACATATGGTTTCTTTTTTGCATTTAGAGTTTTAACTTGCATTTGTGGATGCAGCGACAAACTGTGTTCACAGACAATGTTTCCTGAGCCCATGCAGTGATTTCCACTACAGAATCATGTCTGTTTTTAATGCAGTGCCGCCTGAGGGCCCAAAGATCATGGCCAGCAAGTACTATTTTTTGGCCTTGTCCCTTGCATACAGAGATTTCTCCAGATTCTCTGAACCTTTTAATGTTATTATGTACTGTAGATGATGAAAAACAAAAGTTCTGTGATATTTTATGTTGAGAAATGTTATTCTTGAATTGTCTTTCAGAGTGGTGAACTTGACCTGTTGCCAATTAACCACCAGGAGGTCTTTAAGCATTACACAGCTTTACCAGCCTTTTGTTGCCCCCATCCCAACTTTTTTGGAATGTGTTGCTGGCATCAAATTCAAAATGGGCATATTTTTTTCAAAAAACAATAAAATTTCTCAGTTTCAACATTTGATTTGGTTTTATTTACATTTTTCCACAGCGTCCCAACTTTTTGGAAATGGGGTTGTATTATAAATACATAAATTAATAGACGGATAAAACTGAAGTAACAAGCCTCTTTTAAAAATATAGTGAGTAAAAAGTAGAGATTTTTCTTTTGTATTAAGAGACAGAAATATTCAGGTAAAGTACAGATACCTAAAGAAATTACTTAAGTACAGTAGCAAAGTACTTAAGTAACATTTTCCAATTTAATTTCTTATTACCACAAAAAGATTTGCTAAATCTTGATTCACAACTTTTCTATAATCTGAATAATATTGTCATGCTAAGTATATAAAAACATATATTTTACAAACTATAGTATTTTTTTCTTTCATCCTGTTACAGCTACATTCACATTCATTTAATTCTAGTGTAATGCTGGGTTGATGAATTAGACACTTAAAAACATAAACCCTGGAGTCCATAACAGAATGAGAGTCTGAATGAGATCCGGGAAGCATGGCATCTAGTTAGTGGGGGCAGTTATGCCAGAAATCTTACCGTCAAGTCAGAAATTCCAAGCTCTGTGGATGATCTCCTTGAGATAAAAACTGTTTTTGGACTAAAAGAGCAGTTCAGGCTGCAGTACAAAGATGTCAACTTTAGAAATGAACACACAAAGCTTGTCTCAACCAGTGAAATTCAAGACAGGGCTATACTGAAAGTAATATTTTTACCTTGTGATAACATTACTTGCAGCATTCCAGTGATTCCACCATCCAGCTTCAGCATTCCTTTAACTTCACCCAGTACATCTTGTAGCTCTGAGACACTAGTTAGAGCCGTTAGCCCTTCTAAACTACAATCTAATGACTAAGACGATATATCTGACAGAAGCAGTGCTGACACAGTCATTGTAGCTCTGTCTCCAAAGTCAAGAACTTGTTCTTGGCCTCAAGACTTTATAGACTTTTTGCTGAACTTCGGCTCCAAAGAGCAAACACAGAGTTTAGCAAAAATGGCACTGTTCGGACCCTTCCAAGAAAGCTAAGATCTGATATCCTTGAAGGCATGGTTAAACAGATCTTCAGGTACACGGTATATGCCAATGATTGTTAACTTGAGAAAGCTTCTGAAGCTGTGGTAAAAACTTATCCATGCTTGAGGAAGAGAGGTACTCACACTGGCCATGAAGGAGGGAAACACTATCTGAAGATAAAGATGGCTTATTTTCACAAAAAACTAGGCCGAATTGGACATCCTGGAGGTTAGCATGAATTCCCTCAATAATAAGCATAAAGGTGAGGTGAAAGCAGCTGCCAACTTCAAAAAACCCAGAAAAGCAGAGGTCAGGAAAGAAAAGGAAAGGGTTGCCCCCTGGGCAAAAAACTATGAAACAGTCATCAGGGAAAAATGCATAAGACCTTCACTTACAAGTGACAAGAATTGGTCCAGGACTCACCGATGGTTTCTGAGTTCTGAAACAGATGGCCTGCCTTGTTTACTGTGAGCGAAATAAGTATTTGTAATGTGCATGATTGTCAAATTGTCAGTTTTCTTAATTTCACTAATATTTCCTTTTTAGTCATTATTTACATTTTTTGTTTTATCCCCTTTTTTATTTCAGATATTTGCAGAATTCATGCGGATAACAACTTCGCCACTACAAATTAAGTTTTTGGGACAGCTGGACAGATACACCAATAACCTGATTAAAATTTTCTGCAACAAAAGAGGAAAAGCTGGGAAAAAGATCAGGATCATCACCACAAAAGAGGGCGCTGATGCTGAGGAAGAGCCTGAGGATGTTGGAGTGATGGTTGAGGGCATTCAGCTGCTGTGCAGCCTTGGAAGCATTTTGTTTGGCTGTATTATGTTGTTAGGAATGATTTACTCTCTCAACCGGAGCTATCCTTATGAGCTCAAACTTCTTTCACATTTAAATTCTCCCAAAAGGTACAGATGAACTTGGATTTTAATTTCCAATGGGGAGAAACACTTGTGCAAATGTTTGGACAGTTTTTTTTTGTTTGTTTGTTTTTTACGTAGTGTGAAACTTAATATGCTGATGTATTGAAAAAGTTGGTAACTGCATTTAAGTCCCATAACTGTGCTGGATGTTCTTATTTGGAAGAGACACAAATTTAGGAACAAGTAGTAAACAGTTAATTCAATTTGTGGTTCATGTGCTTAACTTCAATTTGCACCAATTAGTATGATGCTTCTGTTTTTTTTTTCCTTATTGTTTTCCTGAATAGATATGTTGGATTTGTTAAATATTTAATTTCATTTATTTTTATTTTAGTAGTTATGTATTTTTACACAGCTTTGCCCAGTTTTTTAAAGGGGAAAATATATTTTAAAAGTGGCTTTTATCTCCCATGGTGTTTAATTCATCCAGGCATTACCTTTAATGATGCTGCTAGTCCATGTTAACTTTGAGTGTAAATCATCTCAAGGTTTGCTTATAAGCAGCAGCAGTTTAGTTTAAAAAGAACAGATGATTTAAATTTATTTTGTTCTTATTTGTAAAAGACAGTTTAGCATGTTAATTTTCATTTTTTATGGCAAAGTTAGTAACCACATTTGAGTCCCACTGCGGTGTATCTTCTCGTTTTGGAAGGGGCACAAATTTTATTTAACCATTTAAAACCGAATACCTACCTAATAAATGAATATTCAAATAGTTGAATATTCAATTTTCTAGCATCTATGGATTTTGACCAATTTTACTGTTTTGAACTTATACAAGCAGAAATAAAATGTGGGTTAACTACATGTTTAAAATTCACTTTACCATTACCATTTATCATATTTGTACAGTCTGATTGCTTTATGTTTTTGGACTGTTTGATTCTATCATCCCCTATAATAATAACAGTGTTAATGTCATAACACGGCCAATTTGCACTGCATCGAAAATTTTGATATACATGAATTCATCATCCGACTTCAAAGAGTGTTGCCTGGTGGAAAACTCAGACCACTTGAAAACAGTATTAGAGCAGGGAAACCATGAAATTCTGCTTGAATTGCAATTCCCCACCACTGCAACAGACTTCTGACATAATCTGTCATTCTGTAGTCTGTCATGACCATAACAGGAATTATGGGTTTAGGCCATCAGGAATCAGCACTAAATCAGCACTATCGTGCCCTGTTAAACAAAAAGGTTCCAAACCCAATACAGCCCAATGCAGTTTAGACCTTGAATTTCCAATTTGGATATTATGCCACCTGCAGAATGACGACATGACTTCTGTGGTATATGGACTTGTGCATTCATGCCAATGTCAATCCCCATGGCTTATTTCGAATGTTTTCAGGGCCTGTTTATAAATTTATAACACATTTATTGTATCACAGTTTTCAACATTGTTTTTCTAAAAACTATATACAGTTGTATATTTTATTCAACATTAAATATGTTAATCAAAAAAGAGCTTGAACACGACTTTTACTTTTTTATGTAACAAAAAAAAACTACTAAAAATGCCTAAATATTACTTTTCCTTTTAATTAATGAGTTAAGTGAGGTGACACTGCTTGCAGAGGGGACTATTACTGTAGTCCAGTCGTTATAAAAACTTTTGTTTTTTGCCCTTTTGCAAGACTTTTTCAAACATGTACATCTGGAACAGCACATTAAGCTACATGGACAAAAAAGAAACACAGGTTTGCTCCACTGATGCATTCGATAAACAAGGAACAGCAAATCAGTTGTCATTTAATTCAATTTTAATTCAATTATCTATTATTCATAGACTTTATATTTATTTTACGTATTCATATACATTAACTGAAAGCAAAATGGTGGAATAAGAAGCAGGGAGTAATTAGGGTGACAGATAAGTGTTGATATTCTAAAAAATATATGATTTAAACGTTTATAGCTAAACCTTACTACAATTTAAGATTGTGGAAAAGTATTTAAAAGAACATTATTTAAAGCATATTTATTGTGATTATACTGAAATAAAGATACACACATACATACACTTTGCAAATCATAAACTCAGTTAACAATAAAATAAGTTGTTAGAGTTACTTTACAAAGGTGGGGTGATTTAGTGGCTTTCTGTTTTGTTGCTGCTGTATTTCAGTTGCTATACTTTATTAGTATAAAGTACTACCTAGCCACACTCAGAATCATCTAACTGAATAATGTTAACATTATTTGATTAAAGTTAACTAGCTAACATGGGTTTCCAGTATTTAATGTTAACCTAAATTAGCTAAGGTTAACTGACATAGCTAGCTAGCATTACATAGCATTTCGTAGCATTACTAGCTAACATTAGCTCAGGTGGCATGTTTTCAAGGCTTTTCCAATAGTACATTGATATACTTGTGAAAAACATATAATAATTTAGCAAAACGTTGCTCTGATCTGTCACAATCTGTGGTGTTGGTTTATGAAGTCAGGTTCAGTCACTGTGGCTTAGGCAGCCATACCACCCCGCCTCCTGTCTCTATTGCGCATGCTCTGGTTCCAAACTTGACAACATGTCTTCATTTTTGTGGAACGGAAGGGCATGAAGGGCTTGTTGTCCATGCCTTCCACAGTTATTGGTATGTAACAACAAAGTACCAACAAAATCGACAGTGCAGCTCATCCACTGTACTGTGCTTATATACCAGAGATATTATAAATGGCTGTACTGTCATTTACTCTCATTTTGTTTACACGGAGGCACAGATACAGCCGAGTGTCAGTCAAATATAGCAGTGTTCAATAAAATTAAGCCTTTCGTCAGATGATTAACACCGCTGGCATAAATACTAATTCCGTTAGCATAACTAGCACCAAGTTAACAGCGGTTCATCTAAGCAATTCACAGCAGCTATGACTGAAACTGATCCTCTCAGTGTAGATTTGAATTTAAAGTGTGTAACTGAAAATTTCCAAAGGAGCCTATAGTTAGCCTGTTAGTATAACCTTTTCTCAGGTTACTTTAATGTCATGGTTGACCAAATTTATTAAACAAATTTGTTCATAAAACGAAAGAATACAGTGCAATACTTGTGAAATATAGCACGCTCTATTGTGTTATTACGCCAAATAGTGTGTGATATTATTTCGTAGGTAGGTAGTTAGTGGTAATTATTAACATCAAAGCCTATATCAGGAACAAATGCGAAAGACGTTGCTATGAACAGTTCAGTTAGTAGTAGATTGTGAATGATAAACTGTAATAAAGTGTCACAGTTTATCATATCATTTGCTAGACCAAAACGCTTATTGTTGGTAGGCTTTTTTATTTACAAATGTGAAAAATACACATTTAATACTTCCATGTGATGAGGCAGGTGGGATAACATACTGCTTTTGTCCTCCATTTTAAAAGTGTTTTTTGTCCCATTTTAACACTTACCAAAAGTCACACCAAAGAGTATAGGAGCCCAAAAGAGGAAACTAGGAAACTGCTTTTTTGACAACCACCACTATTTGGTGCTGTAGTAGCACTGCTACCATTTTAGATTAAAAATGCCAAAAGGGAACAGCACAAAACCTACAGACAATAGGCTTGTGGATTTAATTATAGGTTAGCCCTGGAGACTAACTTCCGAAAAAAGATCAGCTGAGTTATCCTCACGGATGGCCTGGGATGGAAGCTATTTACCAGTATCTTGCAGATTGTGAGTGAGTACAGGGGAGTGGTGTGTGACAAGGAGAATAGCAAAAAGTCACTCATCTACATGGTTGTTCATGCAGATCAGAATTCGTCCCATCTTACACATTCAAAATCAGAGAATCTCACAGCCAAATCAGAAGCACAATAGGAAATTTCTAAAAATAAGTAATCAGTAAATTGTATGAGTAGCACTAATATTTTCATGTAAATTCATTTTTTGTAAGATATTCAGGTGTCACTGTTCTGTTAAATGAAAGTCGATATTCGGTGTTCATCCAAACACCATCATCAGTTGTAATTATAGTATGCTTATTTATAATATTTTTCATTGTTCAACACAAGTCATTTTGTAGGGGCATTAAGTATATGACAATAGAATAGAAAGAATATTGTTTTGTTTTGTTTTATAGCATTTTGTAGGTGGGACGTTTTACTGGTCGTTTTACTTGATACAATACGTGTCCACTTGTCATTTTGTCTTGCCATCATAAATCCATGGCAGTTCTGCATAATAACAAAAATATCTGGCTTTATATAGAACTGCTGACAGTGAGGAAGAGGGAAGAGGGAGCTGGGAGGTTACTTGCCAATGTAGCTAGTTTGCTAGTGAGATTGAAGGAGCTAACGTTTTAGCTTGTGTGGATGACTGGTGTATTCTAAAAATAATAAAGACATAAAAAAGCATATATGTGCATTTGAGTTTCATTGTAAGCTTCTGTGCAAGAGCAAACATAGTATCAGATTGTTTAGTGCCCCAGGTATGTTAAGTATGGTTCTTTCATTTCCATAACGACATAGAAAAGCCCACCAGCTTTTCAGACACCAGACACCACAGCTAAAAGTGGTGAGAAAAAGTGGACACGTACCGACAGTTGCATTTAGTCCAAAATGGCAGCAGCATAGCTGTGCTGCTATGTGCTGATATTGCAATGGAATGACCAATTAGCTTTCACTCCTTGTCAGTGTAAGTTCTTTGGTCTAGCTGCAGGTGCAATGTTGGTCAGGGCTCACAGCAAAGAACTTAGATTGATTAGAAGTGAAAGTTAACTGGTCGTTCTATTGCCACATCAGATAGAAAAGAAAACACAAAAAACATTAAAATCCAAAGGAATATCCAACAGAGCAAACAAGGGCCAAAAAAGGGTCACCAAAAAAAAAAAAAAAAACATACATGAGAACAAGCCAGTGTGATTGAACTCAGGAGAGGAGGATCTGTTTAACTGTTTATGATTGGTCGATGGGCATGTGACTGTGATGTCAGAACCAGATGCATTATGGGAGCTGGAGTTCAGGTGTAATGGAGACTTTGGGGGAACCAGATAGCATGACACTAATAATACATGTGGCCGGTATATAAGTCATACATGTATATAATATATGTTACTTAATGCAGTGCTTTAATAATTTCATTGAACAAATAGATGTCTTTTAGCTTTTTTGTTCTGTTGTATTTGTAATAAGGAATCATAAAATATTCATTCAGGTCATTGCAGAATAGCCTAAAATTAGGAACCAATGCCATGACTCTGGATCTGTGTACATAAACTTTGCCCAGTTTAATTTCTGTACATAAACTTTGCCCAGGTTAATAGTTTCATAACCTCATTTATTCTACTTGAATTAGTATCATAGTTTAGGATTGTTTAAAGGCTGATTTTTGCTCCTGAATGAAAACTGAAGAAACCAGATAATTTTGGTTTTAAACTATTGTTTATGGTCAGAACATGAGAACACTTTCCAAACAGAGGAACGTTTTGCAAATCTGTCATGGGATGGTGGGCAAAGGTTTCCAGGTTAGCTGTTTTTAGGAGATGGTTAAAGACTCAATCTCACACTCATCATTGTTACTCACAGCCTTCTGTGCACCTCCCGAGACCAAAGACGTCCTAGGGATCACCCAAAAGGACTGTCTTGGGTAAAACCCGGATCCACGGGAGCACATCTGCAGACTTGAGCTTGCAGTACCAGTCACTGGCCACTGTAGGGGCTGTTGCGCTTCATCCAGACCACTCGCACTTGCCTAGCTCGCCCCCTCATGCATATTCTCGAAGCAGTTGCGTGGACTTCTTCTCATTTTGCTAAAAACCCACTTATTCAGCATTAAACGGATCTATTCTAGACCTCTGCTGAAAGAGCTTTAGATCTTTAAAACAAGCTTGTGCCTCTTTGGTGAAGATCCGAGTGGATGTCAGTCTTCATGCCAAGGCAGAAATATAATCAAATTGCGTAGAGCTTATTTTCTTTAGAGAATTTAGAGAACTTCAAGTGGCTGTAAACTGAGCAGCATTGTGGCTTATATTCCTGTAAATAGTTTTGGTTTTTGTCTGTCCATAGGTTAACTGAACACCACTGCTTTATTTATATACGAGTATAAAATGGTAAAAGCTTTTTTTTAAAAAGTTCGCTTTGGTCGAGCAGAGGCGCAGGACTGCTGTTAATGGGGGTGTTGCCTGCGTACTCAGGCACCGATTGGCCACAGCGCCTCGTTAAATATGGCCTAACCCTCTCTGTCGCTGAACTTCATTCAGAAAATACCAAAAAAGACCGTCACTCAAGACAGTCAGGTTGCCTTTTGGCTGTGCAGTGAAGTCGCTTATAATTTTCATCGTATCCGTCGATTCCGTCCAACTAACGTTATTTGTTACAAGAGAAACAAATATAGGGAGGAACCTAGCGAGCAAATTTAGCTAGCCACCATTAAACCATCACCGTATCTGTTATCAGAAACAGGCTTCGCAAGGTTTTGGTGTGTCTGTTTTGGACGACGGCAGATTTTGTACGTGGGAACTGTTATTTGTAACCCACTCAGTAAAATTAAGGAATGGCACTGGACTTCGTAGCGGGATGTATCGGAGGTAAGTTAGGTGGAACTTTCCAGAAGCAACTTACAAAACACATAGCTACATTAGGCGGTTGAATAAACATCAAACCAACGTGGACCAGTGTGGTTACATCCTACTTCAAATAATACTGTATAGCCTAACAACACTAGACTTATGGTATTTTAGCAATACTGTGCTTACTGACAAGGTTTTGAATGTTTCTGTTTTACGAGTAACTGAAAGAGACTAAGAAATATCTCTGCTGAAAAAAAAATCATAGAAGCCATTTAAAGTTTATGTTGGTTGTGGTGTCCAACAGTGATGGTATTTTGTGTTTCCACAACTGGTTATCACAGAGTAAATGATTGTAATGATGTAAAATGTGTCATGGGACTGATTCCGGATGCATTTCATGGTTTCCTAATGGTATCTAAAGGTGTCCTGTAGAAAAGTAATGGTCTCTGGTGGTTATACCCATGAAACCAATTACCATTTGGAAGCAAAACCCTCAGGTTTTAATCCTGATGGTTCTAATTGTCTATTTTTTCATCAAGGATAATATTGACCAAATAATTTAAAAGCACACTTTCCTCTTAGTTTGCTTAAACTACAGATTAAGTTAGTAGCTGCTCTTGCTTGCTTGTAGAGCTGCCATATTTGCATTACACAAGTAACTATGAGTAAATCTGACCCACATGTTCCATATGTTCCAGTGTGTGCTAGCATGTAGGTCACAGCAAAGTGAAAGAATGGAGCAAAATTTGTCAAAATCTTATGACACTCGCATTGGTGGTGTAGTAGTCTCTCAAAGCAAAGATAATCGTGTGTTTTGAGAGACATTTTAATTCCACAGTATGCGCCTTGAAAAAACGATGTGCTCTTCAATACTTACTCTTTGCTATTGAGCTTTTACAGTGAGCCAATAAAAACGACTGATCTTTCATCTGCCTACTTTCCAGCTGAGAGGAAGCTGTAGCTACCACACTCTGTCATCGTGCATGTGTTTTAATGGTACACTTTCTCATTTGCATAGCTCAAGGACACCATGGAACTGGCACAGTGGAACGTAGTGTTTCAAAAATCATCGGCATTTGGATATTCCAGTCAAAGCTACAGTCACTCTAGCGTTTACCACATGTGTCCAGATTACAGATCTTGCATCAGCAATGCAAGACAAACAACACAGAGTTTGACAAATTTGCACTGGGAGATGCTGCATGGCCAGTTTTTAATTATAGACCATGCTGGCATACCTATTGAACCTATTAAACTCACTAATAAACAGGCATATGCAAAAGTTTGGGAGCCCTTGCTCAAATTACTTGTTTTATCGATTTTTTAAAATTTTTTCTTTCTTTTTTTTTTTTATACAGCAGTTAGTTCCGGCCACGCAAGCTGATTGGTTGAGAAGCGGTCTAACCTTGCTGTTATTTCACCATAACATAACGTTTTTTTCACAAACACTGTATCACTCCATTGAGACACCGTTGCTAAGCAACAACTTTGACAGCTGTAGGAGACGCTCAAGCCATTTTAATATTTTTACTTCTTACTTTGCACACAAACAGAAAATGGATACTTTTAAGATTACATTTGACCTATGGCCTATTTCAGACTCTGAAGATGAGACTACACTAAATTCTGAAACTGTCATTACCACTGAGCAAGCTTTTCAGTCAGCAGCTGTGACAGAAGAACACCTAAACATCCTGGAATTAGCCAGAAATGAAAATACCATTCGCCAAACAAAATGGGCTGTAAAATGGTTTACAGACTGGCTGGACCAAAACAACATTAATATGGATCTAGCAAAAAATTGACAACACTAAGCTAAACTTGATATTGCGACAGTTTTATGGCTCAGTCCATACTTCAAAAGGGGAGGCTTACAGCATACTGTGTACATGTATAATGTATAAGTTTGCCATCTCTATTTTGAAATATTTCCATATATTACTCCATCCTTCTCTGGCTGACACTAGATAGCAAAAGAATAATATATCAAGAGAAATATGAATAAAGATTTGATAATTAATATACAATAGTAAACATAGAAAAAAGAAATCAGCCTGACATTGGAAAGAAGCATTTACTAATGTTAGAAGCCAATTACAGAAACAAATGAAAAATAGATCTATGAAAACCTGACTATTGTCAGAAGCACATTACAGTGAGAGTCAAATCCATGAACGCCAGTGACTGTTAGAAGCCTATCATTATGATACGTTAGTATGAATATGTGAAGAACTCAGTCTAGGGTGAGGCATGTGAAACAATGTCTATGACTGAACAGTTGTAGATTAATTCCATACAGACAACAATATCCTTGGAAGCATGAGTGGGACATGCACTTGTGGCTTTCTGCACTGCAGCAAAGTCAATGGAAGGTCCAAGTTGGTCAAACTGGTTCGAAGGGCAAGTCAACGATCTTGATTAAGGCATTGTGCAACAGCACCAGACGGGATGGGCAGTTGTTCAGCTCGGCACAAAAACACACGGATGGTTAGTTGTGTTTGAAGTGACTGTACATAACATATAGGGTTGAGTTTAGGTAGAGACTCCAGCAGCCTAACTAAAAAGGGAAGTATTCAGAAGAGAATACAGACATGAGGGCTCCCTGAGAAGTCAGCATCCCTCCAGGCAACCATCAACAAACCTAAGTTAGCATGTGAGAGCCGCTGAGACAACAGAACCGACATTCTCAGTTTACCAGAACTCTCTATGTACACTGTAGCAGATATGGCTATTTTTATTCATAAACTGAGCAGAACTCTCAGGACAAAGTTAATCCTTTCGAGTTTAGATGCAAGGAGAAATCACCAGGCGCCAAGGTGCCTAATCAACATCTGACCAAATAACGTTTATTTCCATCCAGAGTCTGCTGAGGCCCTGCCTCACACATACCTCACCTTGCTCACCTCTAAGGCATCATTGTGTGATAGGATGATATTTGGCCTTAAGGACCAAGATAAAATATGACAATAACCGGATAACTCTGAGACATATTTCACTTCGGGCGCCAAAATGTAATTGCTGTAATGTAACTATTATCAATAGGTCACAGATCAATTGTTTGCTAATGTTTATATTTAGCAGCAATTGTAGTGACAGCTTGCAAACCCACAACCTAGCTAATGTTAGTTACATTACTTCCTCTGTTGTTGTTCGCTCTAATATTATACAACAGTTAGTTCCGGCCACACAAGCTGATTGGTTGAGAAGCCTTCTAACCGTGCTGTTATTTCACCATAACAGCACCGGTTTTTCACAAACACTTTCACTCCGCTGAGATGCCGCTGCTAAGCAATGACTTTGACAGCTGTAGGGGACGCTCAAGCCATTTGAACGTTTTTACTTCTTACTTTGCACACAAACACAAAATTGATACGTTTAAGATTACACTTGACCTACAGCTGATTTAGTCAGACTCTGAAGATGAACAATTCTGAAACTGTCAGTTGGTCTGTGTAAGGAGCTGAAGAACGAGCTGCTGGCTGTGCAGCGAATGGGTGGAGCTCATTACTCTGACGTCGCAACAAGCTGCTTGTTAAGGAACTATAATTTGGCGGAAGGAATTGCTAACATTACAACATATTAAATGCCACGTTCACCAATTTATTTATTTCTTACTTTATTTATTTAACTGTTGTATAAAAGCAATAGAACACTCGAGGTCATGTGCTATCGCAAATAACAATTTAATTAATTATTTAACTTAATTATATCATGGCATTTGTCTGTACAAGGTTTGTGACGGGTTTTATGGCCACAAAGATTAAAAAAAGGATCGTTCGCCTTGGCAATGTGCTACCATGAATTTGAGGGGCAGAGCTTCTGAAGGAGCAATGAATGCAGGGGTATATTTGTTTTGCTGTTGAGAATCGCTTCTGCGCATTTAAATGTGGCATCCAGCCTCACCCTCGATAGGTATCGGTTGATCGTGCTGATAAGCCAGGCTAAACTAGAGTTGTGGCATGTGTGATATGGGCCAGACGTGGGCTAAATGTCATTAGTCTGGCTATACTTGGGTTATGGCAAGTTTTGTGTGGGCTACGTGTGGTCCTATTGATAATTTGTAAAGCACTTCATGGCTTAGTGCCACCTCTGAACCTTTACAGCCCTACAGTGGGGTTTAGCCTCTTAGATCCTCTTGCCTCACACTGCTTACCATCCCCACATCCATGGTGAAATTTAAGCGTGATTGTACTTTTGCTCTCAGGGTACCGTCTCACACAGAGGAAATTAGATTGTCCTTTCTGTCAACTTTGAAGTCCAATTTCAAAAATCATTTATATACTGTGGCTTTCATCTGAGCAGATAGATTGTAGGCCAAATATGGCCCAGTTAAAGATGACATTTTCTTAGATGTGTATATCGATCTTATCATATCAGCTAAACAAATTGAAATAATTGGCAAAAGAAGTAGGATGAGGGTTAGGGGTGGTGTGCTGGTAATGTAGATCTGCTAAAATTGTTTTGGTGTTTATCTACCTCATCTAAATTAGGCCTGTAATAAATTGTCCTGGTCCATATAACATAAGCATGTGATCCATTTTCTAGGTCCTGAGCTGGCACCCACCATGAACAAACTTGTGAATTCCTCTGGCACTTTTTTGGTGCCTACCCAACCTGCAACATCCCACTTGGCACCTGACCGACCTTCAACATTAAAATGTGGTTAAAATAGTGTGAGTTTTAATGTTGAAAAAATGTTTAAACAACGTTCAATGTTAAATGGTTCTGAAAAGTTTAACAAAATACTCATCATTGTTGAAATTTAAACTTCAACATTCTATCTTATAAATATCATAATTCATAATCATTATTTTATTAGTATTTTATTATATTTTGTCCATGAGACCACTTCAGAAATCTAAATTTAACGGAAAACAAGGAAAACAATAATATCTAGAAAAAGTTTGTGAAGAAAATTTCAGTTGGCTTGCCAAAGTTCTTGTAACAGCATGAAAACTTATAATCAGAATAGCTTTCATTATAAAGTGCAGAAATGTCTATCAAAAACTGAACATTTCTATCAAGTTAAAAATGATAAATGATGAATATAGATTAAAATTTAAGTCCACATGTATTGAGGTGGGCCGAGTGCGCATGCGCTGAGGCCGTCCGAGTGACTCACCAATGTTCAACCGGGCGGGAACTGCTCTCAGAGCCGCTTCTGGAAACTTCGGAAGGCTTCAAAATGCATTTGGTAAGTGTAGCTAATAAACTGTGTGTTTATGTGATTGCTGTCAAAAAAAACTTGTGCGTGCTCATCTACATCTGTGCATAAACATATTCGTTGAACACAGAAGTCTGTTTTCATACATTCACGTACAGATTAAATCACACATAAAAAACATAATGTCGTGATGCTGTGTGTGTGGTTTGTGAGAATACAACTGCAAAATCTACAACTATAACGATTTATGCATACGACTTTAATCATTATGGGTACAACTTCTTAGTTATGAATACGGATCTAAAACCGAGAAACGACTGTCAAAAATACGTCATTGGGGTCACAGGCAAAATGCATCGTGTAGAAGACCAATCGATTCGATGTAACGCGCATGCGCCCTCTCCAGCGTCGCGCTCTCAACTGTTGGCGGGCAGCAAGATGGCTGAAGGAGTAAGCGGAGGCTCAACTACGTCTCAGGTGCAGCTTTTTTACATTCTTCTCTCTGGTCAGTACAGTTGTTTAACAATGATTCGTTTCAAATGGTTTAACAAGATAGTTTAATAGTGTAATCAAGTATGTTGCCGTTGTAATCTTTGAGGGCAGCAGCGTTATATGAAGCAGGCTAAACGCAGTGGTGTCGTTAGGTTTCAGGTTAACCTCTTCACTTATGGTTTTACTATTGAGGGGTTCCCAAAATCCGCTTGTTGATCATTTATTTTACTGCTTATTCCGTAATTCGTTGTGGACTTTTTTTGGTTAACGCTGCGATAATGCTCCTTTTGTTAGTGATAATGTGAATATTGATTATTTTAATGTTATGCTATGGTGGTCGCTCACTTTTTGCTTTAACTTAACCACGGACATTTGAAGCTGGTAACGTTAGCTAGTTGTGGGATGTTGCTAAAATGGGGACATTTAAGTAATGTGGTAATGACAAGAATGTTTTATCAACTTTTTACACAGAATATATATGGTTTTCTAGTGCCCTTTGTCCTGCATATTTGTGTTTTCCTGCTCTAAGAGACACATTAATCTCAAAAACGGTGTGTTTTTTAGCGGATTAGTTAAATCAGGTGTGTTGATGCAGGGAAAAATGTGCAGGGTTTTCCCAGGACCAGGATTAGAAAACGCTTGACTGTTTAACTTGAGAACCGCTGAGAAATGGTAACATTATTTTCATTTTCAGAAAAGTATGTGACATTGAAATGTATTATTTTGTCTTCACAGGCATCTCTGATTACACACCTACTGAAACATCTTAGATCAAGAATAAGTGAGACCTTAGTTTGACCACAGTTGGATTTGGACTATTTTCAGTACATTGTAAACCAAGAGGTGTTTATTCTGACATCAATTAGTACTGTATTTGACGTACCATCTGAAATTGTGGACAGCCTTTTAGCTCTTCAGAGGAAAATAAATGAAGCTCTTTCCCAAGAGGCACCCAAAGGCCACCGGTTTTTATTAAGGAAGGGGGTCATGGACGAGGCCGACCAAAATGTTTTTTTTTCTGAAGAACCGCTGACCAGACTCATTGACATGTCTTTACCGGTGTCTTGCATTGCAAACATGATAGGAGTCAGCCAATCGACCATCTTCCGCCATATACGTGAACATGGATTGTCTACAAGATCCACATGCAGCAGTCTCTCTGACCATGACTTGGATAATGCTGTGAGGTCTATCAAGAGAAGAATACCCAGTGCAGGATACAGGATGGTATGGGTTTCTTGCAAGCAGATGGGCACAATGGAATGGAGTACAATGGAATCGCATCAACGAGTCCATGCACAGAGTAGATGCTGCTGGAGTTTTGGAAAGGGTGACAGAGCTGGGGTGCATTGTCAGGAGAACTTATTTTGTGCTTAGTTCACATGGACACAGATCACAAGCTAATAAGGTAATTGTCAGTTTATTGTACTCTTGTGCTATCAATATTATTTTTTTAAAAGCACGAACTATTTAACATGATTTGTCTTTTGCTTTCAAGGTACATGTCATATTTGGAGAGATTGATGGATATTCAAGAAAGGTGTGTTAATTTTGGTTTCAAAACCAAATTAAGTTGTGTCGGGGTACTTGTTTTAATTTTGTAAATAAATTAGAAGTACATTTTCAAACTACATGAAATTAAAATGAAATGTTTAACATTTTAATGTAGGTTACTATTCATAAGCCTACATGACACCTACACAAGCTTCTCATGACAATTGATATAATTCTCCATAAATGTTTATAAATGCTAATTTTTTTTAATAGGTATCATCTGTTGTAAAGGCTACTTTGGCTAATGTTGATCATTTTGGCGAATGTAAATTTATATGAATGACATTTATTGGAAAAAGCATTTATAAATATTTGTGTAGGGTTATGTCAGTTGCCAGGACAAGCTTATGTAGCGGTCATGTAGCATTATAAATAGTACCCTACAGTATAGTGTTACCATGCTTACTAAGACATTTTTTATTTACATATAGATCGTGTACCTGAAACCAGTGGATAACAACTGCTCAAGCACTGCTCTTTCATTTTTTCTCAAACCGGTTCAAAACCATGGCTGGTCATCAAGGT
>JAILXH010232233.1:8601-35945 GCA_023558415.1 Piaractus mesopotamicus | reverse complement strand
TTTTTTTTTTTTTTTTTTGGTTTTTTTTTGTTTTGTTTTTTTTTGTAGTATATATGATAAACTGAGTTAAAAATGGGCCAAACTCATGCCTCCTCAATATAGCGCTATGCTTCTGGGGCAGCTGATTCTATGTAGTTTTGGGAAGAGAGTTGAGGGAATCTCTCATAAATCCAGCATGCCTTTAATCACAGCATAGCAGTGTTGTGGTTGAACAGCTATGATTGTTCAGTTTATGAGGTTTCACTTGTTTGCGCATAACTCTGAATGGTCTGTATACATGCGTCAGCTGTCATGGTGCGTGGCCAGAAATGCACTTAGTGTAAAATCAAGCCTAGACAAGATCAACAAGGGATTTTGAAAAGACTAAATAGTGTGCCAGCTCACGTGTTTGTGTATTTTCAGTTGTTTGAATTTATCCTGTTGCCTCAGGTGTTGAATTTGGGACATTCTCCATACATTGATTCCTGTTGGTCATGTTTAATTCACACTTCCCCTCAGGCTGTTTAATACAGCCTGTTTCTTCAGCCCATTGCAGTGATCATCTGTCTGGGAGGACGTGATTCATCAGTGCTATAAACCACTGTGCACTTAAGGGACTGCTCAGTAATGAAAGAGGGGGACACTGTATTCATCCTGATTTACATCGTACTACGAGATCACTAGAGCCTGACAGTATACATAGTGTTTGAAATCTGTTGATACCGTATATGGATGCAGCACTTAGTGTTTAGTGTATTGTTATTTTTATTTAGTAGTGGTTCATATTGCTTTAAGGACTTTAACCACTAGCAATGCACTGGTGTCTTGACTTTTTTAACTCATATCGTGATTTGCTGGTAATTCATCGCTGCTTGATAAGCTGCATGTCTGAAACGTGTGGCAACATGTTGGCCCCTAACAAAGGGACGGTAGAGATCGTGTCTGGGATTTTAAAATGCTGTTAGAAGAAAACCCTCAAGTGAAAGTACTGTTTTTGACGTAGATAGATGTAACGTCATTATGCTAGTTATAGTGAACTACAGTGCCTGTCACTGCATAAAACAATAGAAACAGCCAGTTAAACAGAAGTTAAGACACCTCTGGCGTTTATCTTAAAGTTAGGACAGAATTTATGATATTTTGTCAGGTTAGGATGTTTCTGTAAGGCTGTTTTGTTATCTAGAGTTAATGAATAGCCCCAGATTATCTGTGGGATGAATTGAGGAAATTATGTAGAAGTTAATTGTGTCGGTTATTGTAAGGTGCATCACAAGCGCAGCATGTAGCAATATATTCGCAGATAGTATTTTGTTAATACTTTCCAGCCCGAAATATCAGAGGAGGCCTTTACTGTGAAAATGAAACTCACTCTCCAAATTCCATTAGTCCAATTATTATAGTTTAAGGTAAAAACTATAAAAAATAAAAAGACAGCATAAAAAATAAAAGTAAATGAGCCCTCAGCATCACAGCTGAGAAGCTGCTCATTAGAAGAGCGAGTTTTTGTAGCTGGGGGCATGCTGACATTTACAAGCTGCTAATGACCTGATGTTAATTGGATGTTCTCAGTATGTGTTAGCGTTGTGGAGCAGGTAACATGTTTTTGTATCTCCTCTCCATGTCCCTCGTATCTCTCCCCGTGCTTCTGTCAGGCCTGGCTACAGCTACCACTGAGCTTTAAATATTTCACAGCCTCCTCTTTTGGGGGATTAGAGGACGTTTCGGGGACCTCAGAGAGCATCGTACCTCGGCACGGTGCCAGAATGAAGGTGCAGTGACCTCATATCTGCTCTGGGTTAAATATAGTGGCCGGAAGGCTTCAGACTTGGCTGTTTTGTTGCAGATTGCTTTGTCAGTCCACTGTGGCTGTTTATGAAACACTGCATTTACTGCAGTGTCTCATCACATGCAAGGGACAAGCTTGCAAAGACAGGGAGAATTTGATTTGTTGGAGTGGAGTAGATGCAGACATAGTCTATCAACAATAGAATGGGTTCTTATTTTTGTTGAAATCTTTATTGGAAAGGATGTATGTCAAAATGCAACACTTCCTTACATTTAAGCAATGTGAAGCTAGCTTATCTCAGGGTCAATGTTTGACCAGCAGTCAGTTTTCATTCTCACCATTACCATGATTATGAATGCACAAAAAGCAAGTCTTCATCCAAAACTGAAACAACTTTTAGTATTTTAGTATCATGTACGCATCATCAAGAGTCTATTAAGCAGATGATGAATAGGAGAAACATGTTCAATCCATTTTGCAAAGTATATGTTAAATCTATCATTTTTGTGTATTGGAATGGTTTTATGCAGTAACTAAGATTATTTTAGAGAAAATATACCAATTGAACAGTATTGGGGTTTGAAATGTAGAGATTAGGATGCTTTAAAACATTTGTTAGATGAAGTTCTGCTTTTAGTCTTTAGGGGAAAAAATGTTCATTTGCTAGTGCTCAGCTATTTTTTTAAGCATGCTTATATTTAGGGGTGGGAATCACATCTCATGATACGATGTTATGATACGTTGCCCACAATAATATCACAATACTGCAATTCTGTGATACTCGATATACTGCGACAGTCCAGATACATCACCCTATTGGTGTAACTGAAGAAAATAAACTCCTAAATAGGGAAATAGCAGGATGTATTTATGTATTTTGTATTGCCAGTTTCACAGAGTTTGACCACCAATATGAAACAATGTAGAACAAACCACACAGCTTGGCTTCATGCCTCTTTAACACAAATCTTTTCTAAGTTTGTAAACTTACAGAAAATATATATGTTAATGCAAAAATACACATTTATCTCTCAACATACTGGGAGCCCTCAGGGACATAAGGAAGTTTTGCTTTAAAAACTTTATTAATTGTAGACTGACTTTGAGTTGTGGCAACGTTAGCCGTTTTCTCAACAACCAGATCAGAATGATGACGCAGAAGGTGGCTGTGCATGTTCGTTGTGCTGCCTGTGTACTTTATTTTAATGACACGGTTCCTGCAAATCGCATATTGTTTGTCCATTTCATTTGTCCCTTCAATGTTGTAAATGCCGAAGTGGCCCAGACCTTCTACTTGAAAGAAGACGATGCCTGTCTGATTTGTTTCTCCCCCTTTGTCTGCCATTTCTCCCCTGTGAGTTTTTTCTTCACCACAGGTTTACCCTATTCATTTGATTGCATGCATTGCAACGTAAAGTGTGCTCCCAACCCTCCCCAACAACCTACTGTACACTGGGGACATTTGAAAGAGGTTTGGTAGTTTTCTGCAGCTAATGTAGGCTATTGTTTTATATAAACTAGTTTGTTTTCATTTAGAATTATTTTTTAATTCGTTCGAGTATGCAGTGACTATTTTTTGCTGTTGTAGTTTTCGCATATTTTGAACAAACCAGTTGGGGTCATGGCAAATTGTTAAGTAAAAATAAAATAAAAACGCAGCTGGCCCATGGATTTTTTAATAAACTACTGATTGATGGAATTTTTAATATGGCCCTTTTAGTGAGTTTGACAGCCCTGTTCTAAAGAGTATTATCCTAAATGTTCTTGCATTGTTGCTTCTAAATTTCTTAAGAAAACCGGAGCTTTTCAAAGAGCTTGTAAAATGTCCTTTTCAAAAGAAGTGAATTTCCTCCTATCACTGTCAGCTGTCTTACCTACTCAGTAATGCATTTGTTTAGACGGCCCAGCTCACTACAGAACAAATTAGGATGTCTGTGGTCTGTGGTCTGTGCGCGTTTTTGCGTCTTGCTTTAAGTAGACAAAATGAGGATGCACTGCTAACTCTGTTCCTGTTAATTGTGTCTCGTGGTGTTTGTGCTCTCACATGGCAGTCAGGCCTTCTGCTTGAGAGCTTTGTTGTTATTCTACAAGACCCATTTGTGTACTTACATCTCTGACCTCACCCTCATTGGCATTGTAGTTTTGGACACACATCAACACCAGTATGTGGCAGAGAAAAGTGGAATGAAATCTACTAATGCGAAATGTGTACGAGACGCACATTCAGCTTCATAGTTTAATTTTCCTCTCGGATGGGAATAAAGGATTTGACAGATATGTAATTACCGCCCACGCTCTGCTGCTGTCTCATCTATCTGTTCACCCTTCAGCCTCTCCCCCTCCTTCCCTATTTCTTTCTGGATTGCTGCCCATCTTTTCTTTCTATCTCTGTTCTTTCTGGTTTTTTTTTTTTTTTAACCCATACGTCTTCCTGTAATTTTTTTTCTGTTTTGCTTTTTTCTATATCTTCTGTTTGGCTTTTTATTTCTCTCCTAACCACTATCTCTTTCTCTCACTCTCTCTCTCAGGGTTCCACATGATGCCGCGATTGTCGTCCATCGTCCCGGAGAGCTGTCTGCTGATCGTGGTGGGCCTGTTGGTGGGGGGAATCATCATTCTGGTGGGCGAGACACCCCCTGTTTTGCAGTCTGACGTGTTCTTCCTGTATCTTCTACCCCCCATCATCTTAGATGCGGGCTATTTCTTGCCCATAAGGCCCTTCACTGAGAACATAGGCACCATCCTCATGTTTGCAGTGGTCGGCACTCTGTGGAACGCCTTCTTTATCGGGGGTCTGTTGTACGGGGTGTGCCAGATAGAGGGAACAGGTTTAAACCACATAACACTGCTCCCCTGCCTGCTGTTTGGATCCATCATTTCGGCTGTGGACCCTGTGGCGGTTCTGGCTGTTTTCGAAGAAATTCACATCAACGAGCTGCTTCACATCCTTGTCTTTGGGGAATCCCTGCTTAATGATGCTGTCACAGTGGTGAGTGCTCCAAGGGTGTCCTATGAGAACCATTCTGTTTATCAGAAAAAGAATGTAATTTTTAAAATGTATTTGTTTCGTCATATAGATTTAAGTCATTTCAAGACCTGGAAGATGATTTTAGCCTTTTCACTGGTTCATGACTTCATGTTTGCATGCTTGGAGGGTTCATCAAATGGGCAAAATATTCTTTTATTTTTAGTTTTCTGCTGTTGCCAGCAGACTCAGAACTTGTATCTTTGTTTCAGTGACTGCAGTTAGGAGTGAATAAGTTTATGATTCATGTTTGTTTGCGGAACAGAATCTAGCTAGAAAACTTTTTTTAATGCTACCTACATAGGGACCTTATAACACAGGCATACACGCTGAAAGACATTTATAAAGCAATACTTGAGTATTTATGAACAGCATATGCCAGTAGTTGGAAAATGACAGATGTTTAATGAAGTGAATGACACTGAATGATGTATTAACATAAGGGGCCTTAAAAAAGACATTTGTTCCATTCATAACACTGATATGAACCATATTTTCCAAGTAATATAACTAAGAGGGCAGAGGCCTATTCAAGAACACTATCAATTCTTCATGTTCCTACTTTAAGTAAAGTACAAAAATACAACTTCTAAGGGAAAATACAGGTTTCTAAGGATAGCTGTTTTTCTGTGTGTCTGCAGCCACAGCAGTTCCCTTAATTGAAAGGGTCAAAATAATGTAACATAACTGTAATAACACACAGCACTTTTAATTTTGGTACTTAAGTGCATGTAATATCAAGACATTTTGTACTGTAGAAATGTAGACAGGGTGTTTCTTCTTTTGCTAATGTATAAGTTTTTTCAATGGGAATATGTATATGTTTAATATGCAATATCACTGAAGCTCATGGGTGTCAAAATCTTCCATAGAACTGATGTATATTGTGCTCTTAATTAGGCCTCTGTCTTATAAGTTCTAATACTTGGGAATGATGCTTCATAGTAATGTTATAAAGGAATCATATCACTTTAGGGTCACTTATGTCATTGCAGAGTCATTTACTTCATAAAACATCTCATCTTGCAGTTACTGACATAAGCCATTTTTAAATCCTAAAGTATTGCTTTATAAATACGTAATTAAATGCTTATGCATCTATTATGAAGATCCTATGTAAGTTGCCTGTTAACACTGTTTTTGCATGTTTACCATGTTGAACCCATGTAGTTACCATGATTGATTGGTTTGAAAGTCTCAGAGTACTAAGCTTAACGCTTCTCTCGTTGCTTTGTCCTGCAGGTACTGTATCACCTGTTTGAGGAGTACGCAGGTGTGGGCACAGTGACTGTTGTAGACGTGTTCCTGGGCATCGTGAGTTTCCTGGTGGTGTCACTTGGTGGTGTGATGGTGGGAGCCATATATGGAGTCTTGGCAGCGTTCACATCTCGCTTCACTGCACATACACGCGTTATTGAGCCGCTCTTCGTCTTCGTCTACAGCTGCATGGCTTACCTCTCTGCCGAAGTGTTCCACCTGTCTGGCATCATGGCGTGAGTACCGCCATGCAGTCTTGCATAGTATTATATTAAAATGTCATTTCAGGTGATATTCAGTACATTTGACTGTCATAAGGTTTGTGGAATACAGTTAGAAAAGGCCTGAGCATCATGGCAAGTTGCACACTACACTAAATTTCTGACAGATTATCATTTGCATTTACTTTTAGGCTATAAACATAGCTTCAAAATGGGTAAAGCCTATATTTTCAGGTTCCACAGATAACTTAGGCTAGCACAGTGTCAGATGTTAAGAATAGACTGGGGTTGTTCAGTATTACTATATATTTAAATTCATTTAACCAGTTTTGTCACATTTACAAAGCTTAAACCATGGCTCCTGTGCTGTTATATTCTCTCTGATAACTCTCAGTTTGATTCTGCCTGCTAACCGTGAGGAATAATCATAGTTAAGTCAACGTGGCAGATAGTTCAGTCTTAGGAAGCATGTGTGATGCTGTTTATAATTTGGATTATTTTATTGTTCAAAAAGAAATTGAGGCCTGCTCCAACTCTGTAACCTTGATCGTCTCTAAACTAACAGCCTGTGGGAGAGTTTGACGGGAGTAGATGGTGACACTGGTGAGCAGATAATTCTAAGCAGGATTCTTCTGTTGAAAGAAACAGGAGCACACAGAAGAATCTGTGAGCACAAACGTCATTAAAACTTTTTATTTTTTTAATATATTTATATTTCTTAGTTCCTCCTATCAGTCAGAGGGGATGTTTTAATTCAGCAGTCAGATTTTCCTACAAGCTCTTCAGCATTTCATCTGTGTGTCTGTCTTATTAACACAGTATATGAGTTTGTACCATTGGTTCTTATGAGTTTGGCCTGCAAGCCTGTTTGGTGGACAGTCAATTCTTACTGTAACATCTTGATATTTTCACATCTGTTAAAGCAGTGTTTTACAATTTCACACTTCTTTTTTGTTAATTAGACTAGTAGACTAAGACTTTTTAAAAATTAAGGGATTGGTAATATAGCTAAATTAACTTAATTTGTAATAAAAAAAGCCAGCGCGTCTGATTGAAGACCCATTTTGGAGCTAAAAGTGTTGGTTCTTCTGGGTAAGCTTAACTACATCACTGAAAACAGCCTATCACTAGTTGTGCAGATTTGCAAACTGCTTTCCACTGCATTTTAATTTCAAAAAGCCCTGATGCTGCAGTCTTGTCAGCATTGCTAAGCAAAACAACTTGGTAGCCTTTTTAAATGCCAGCATGCAAAATTAACACACTTGGCTTTAATTTGATGGGGCCATATTGGTTGATAATGCAAGACAGTGCAATATGTGTCTGTGACTGGTATTGGCTCTTTCTGTGGTGCCACTACTCAGTGTGCAGTAAAACTAACTTCTTAACCCCCGACACTTACATTCACTGGTGTGAGACCACAGCAAAGGCAGAGGACGTGAGTCTAATGGTAAACCAGCAGTGAGCCAGTAGACTGACTTTCTCATCATGCCCTGTAAATATAGTGGCATTTGAGTGCTCCTTAATAAAAGTCGCGCTTAGGGAGGGGCAGAGCAAAACAGCAGCGTTGTTGATCTACCGGTGTGTGGTGACAGCTCGACCACCTGATGTACATCTGTGCTGAAAATGCCTGTGGATTTACTGCTTCCCTGGACGTCACCCAGCATGTTGACAGAGCGGTCACTGGCCACATGATTTGGGTTAGGAGCTCTGAACGGACAAGATTGCTGGCAAAGAGACTGCAACAGATACAACAGTGTACTGTAGTGGCTACAGCCTGTCTTAAAGCAAGAGCAGTAAAAATGAACTGCTGCAATGATTAAAATCTTGAGTGAAAGTTCTCTACATATTAAAGGGCCTGAAATGACTTGGAACCTATTTCTGGAAAGAATAAATGAAGTTAAAATAAATACAAATAGGCTTAACCTTTTACACTGAAGGAGCCTGTCTGTTGTCCTGTACTGTCCTCACTCTTATAACTATAGAATTTTCAGACTGGTTTCACAGTAGTTACCAAATAATAAGTGGAATATTTTTTTTTGCTTAGATTTAAGATATCTACACTTAAACATTGTCCAGACTTCAGTATCTGCAGTAAAGCCATTTGATGTGTTAATACACACAGTGTCATGCGGTCTTGACAGAGTTATGCACACTGGCCACAGCTTGAACTGTTTGCTCTGCTCAGAGGGAGAGGGGTGAGCTGAGTGCATGCTCTTAGAGTAAACATGCCTAATTGTAGTTTTCCTCTGGACGTCACTAAATGAGGGGCGATCACATGGTCTGCTTGCATTCTCGGTACCACAGAATTCACACCAGACATCACACGTCAGCATCATGTGAGAGTAGCATATGTGAAGCTTGAGTGACCATGCGTCCTATTCCAGCTGCCTCCAACTCCTCTCTGCTGTGTGAACACTTCAGGCGAGAAAATTAGCTCTTTTTTTTCTCCTTTCTTTTTGTAATTAATGAATTTTCATAGCAATTTTAAAACTTCGCAGCACAGTTAGCAGTTTTTTTGTGATGAAATCACAGTTTTTAGCATACATGTAAGATGAAAGTCTCATCATAACAGTAGCCTCTTCACACCATTAACAAGATGATGACATTTTTAGTAAATTATTATTTTAAATATCACTGCTGTCGGAACACAAGTCGAGATGAGTAACACATCACAGCAAAGCGCTGTGTCTCCATTTTTGTTGTTTTCCAGTTTTTTGACATAATTTGCAAATGCCTGTAGCTCTTTACATTGTGTATAAATTTCATGATGAACTGAAATGTTAGATACTAGACTTGCCTTTGAATTTTGAATTTTAAAAAAAATAATGTAATTATTAAAAAAAAAATGCGAGTGATATTTCAGTGAAGATGAATTATGGCCTGTCAAGTTTTTTCATTTGCGTTGACGCTGCTGTAAGTTAATAGCCATGTTCAACATTTAGCTCCACATATTAGTGCAGACAGTGCCTGTTCGTTAGTTTGGTTTTTCTGCAAGGTGGAGGGATTAGCTTTCAAAACTCAGTCTCTCTTTCTCATACGTGGTCACCACTTGTAAGCAGATAATAAGCATGGCATAGCTAATGTCTCAGTGAGTGTAATTCAGAGCAGCTTCCCATATGAACTCACTGCATTTTCGTTTTGCTCTTCTTTCTGCAGTTTGATCGCGTGTGGTGCCATCATGCGGCCGTATGTGGAGGCTAACATATCCCACAAGTCCCACACCACCATCAAGTACTTCCTGAAGATGTGGAGCAGCGTTAGCGAGACGCTCATCTTCGTATTCCTGGGCGTGTCCACAGTCGCTGGGTCACACAGGTGGAACTGGACTTTCGTCGTTGTGACGATCATCCTGTGTATGGTGGCTCGAGTTCTAGGTGAGTTACACCAATTGAAATGTGTGTTGTCTAGGGCTACTGTTTACCTCTTATTGTGGTATTAGCATGATATCACAGATATGAGCCTCCAACCATTTATGAAATGTCTTAATGTGTACTGTGAGCATCTTGACTTCATGTTCTCCAGATGAGTTTCTGTAAATGTGTGGATGAATCAGGGCGTTCTTATAATCCAGTAATTATCTAAGCCAAAAATAATGTAAGTCAATTTTTTGAGTCAACCTGAAATTTAAGCATGATTCGTCATATAATTAATAACTTTTTTTTTTTCTTTGTTTTCTGGAATCTTCTGTCAAAAATGTAATGGCTTTTCTCCCACCTCTGAAATAACACCTGCAGGCATGCAAAGGCATGAAAGAAAACGCTCCGAGACCCTTCCTGATACAGTGTTTTTCACTATGAAATATGTCATGGTTCAGATGGAAAAGACATTTTCCAGTTCACTTTGACCTTACCCACATCACAGCCAACATTCGCTAATGTGACAATTATAATTGCAATGTGACGCAATGCAGTTGCAGTAGTTTGGTCTGCTGTGTTTATAGTTGTTGGAAAGCCGTTGACGTTGGTCAGTTCTTTTACGTTATATTCTAAAGCCAGCCGAATTCATCGAATGTATTTTGACCTCAGATTTCACACAGCTTCCGTGTCCAGTCTGTGTCTACCGCCAATGAATCCGGGTTTTTGTTCTGCTCCAGCTCCCAGCACACCTGAGCCTGCATAATGAGAGGCTTTGTAATGCTGGCTTTAGAATTAACTGGCTCAAGTGTGGCGATAGCTAGAACAGGACAAGTTGTGTGACAAGCAAGATTTATACTTTTTGACCCCCTTGTTTGGACTGCTCCCGTCTGCTTCACATTTTCTGTTTCACACTTGTTCCTTTCATGTGTATCCTCATTGTAAAATAGGAACAAATGTCACCTGGGGAGTACTTGAATTACGTTTGTTCTTGAGAGTTCTCTGCGTGTGAGTGATTTGTAAAAACACGGTATTTGCAAATTGAGCACAAGAACACTTAAATTAGCCATACAAAATCTTTGTTTTGGATTGGAAACTCTAATTGATCTATGCGCATTTTCACCACAAATTCACGTTTCATGAGTCATTATTTAAATTACTTCACACATGTTAAAGATGAAATTCATATGTTTGAATGTTTTATAAAAGAGGTCCTAGGTGTTCAGAGAGTGTATTGGCCAGTTCACATACCTGTAGCAGAGAGTACTCATAAAATAAATGATATAATAATCCATAAATAATAGTTCACAAAAAATAGAGAATACTTTCTTTCATTCAGTTCTGATACCTGATTCTTTAGTATCGGTCGATACAAAGTACCGATATGGATATTAACTCTATCTAACCTAACTCACCTATAAGTCCTGATATATATACAATTACATTTTTAAAATATTTAGGTAAAATCTACGTTCTGCATCACAAATAAAACACGTTTGCTAGATGGCATTTACTTGTCGATTTTTTTTATATCTAGTAGATGCTTAAGAAAACTTATTTTTGTTAATTTACTTTATATATTTAGTATTTGCTATTATATAAATAATGGTAAGAACCATGTTTAACAACTTGAGGAAATGTAAAATATCCTTTGTGCAAAACAGTTAAAAACATAACTAAACAGTATACAGTATACTGTTCCCTTTACCCACACAAGCTATGTGAGTGGCATTCAACAGCCCTTGATTACCTAGCTCAGGTTTGTAAGGAGATGACGTAGAACTGCGTAACTCGCTTGGGGTCATCACGGACAGACTCGAGAACTGAGGCAAATGAAAGGTTTGAATGAACAATAGCCTTAAGTAGTGTTCCTTCCTTAGGACACAAACGCTAGAATGTCACTGAAGTTTCTTGTGTGTTTCAGAGAGGAAGTGATCCAATAGGTAAAATAGCATTGACCAAATACCATCATGGGTCATACATCATATTCCTCAGCCGATGACACGTGTAACCACGACGATGTGTCATGATGACATTGTTTCCTCGCCCAATTTCATCACCAATGAGTTTTTCCACAGAAAAGACCTTGTCGACATCAGTCATTTTGTCATTCTCTTGAGTAAGGGGCCATCTGTACGGGCATAAGAATGAAAAGCCTTTCTGGATCATCCATATGATGCTCCATATGTCGCACAACATCTACATACTCTGTGTTATCCTCTGCTGGCATGCTCCTGTGAGCATGTTCATATTTTCTTATTCTCTTGTTTACAGACAGATTATTGAAAACGCTGTTGGCGTGGAGACGAAGGTACAACATTGTTTATAAATCCTCATAGGTGTGACCAAGGTCTTAAATAATTTCTAATTGACCTCTGCAAGTTGAATCAGGTTTGTCTCTGCCTGGAAAAAACAAAGCAGTCCAGCAGGCCTCTAGAACTAGGACTGAAAGCTACCGGTTTATGTTCGTCAGGCAAAACAAGAAGCTCGAATTCCACCACGTAACTTGCTGTTCCTTTTTTCCAGGGGTCATCGGTTTGACGTATGTGATCAACAAGTTTCGCATAGTGAAGCTCACCACCAAGGACCAGTTCATCATCGCCTACGGTGGCCTGCGAGGTGCAATCGCCTTCTCCCTGGGATTCCTGCTGGACAGTGTGCGTTTCCCCATGAGGGACATGTTCCTCACAGCTATCATCACAGTCATCTTCTTCACCGTCTTTGTGCAGGTGAGGCTTAGCAGGCTGAATGCACTGGGGTGTTAATTTCTCTGATTTAAGTCCAAGAAGCATAATAAAACGATAGTTGGGCAAAATATCTTACTGTGGTTCACACTAAATTTCTAATGAAGAAATTCTGCCGAATTCCATGAGTTGCCACAAGCTCATATTAAAGGGGCACTCTGGCCAAAATAAAAATTTAACTGTCACTACATCCTTTGCAAGTAGACGAGTTGAACATCCTTTCTAACAGACGCAATCCA
The DNA here is from genome assembly GCA_023558415.1 of Piaractus mesopotamicus. Taxonomy (NCBI): domain Eukaryota; kingdom Metazoa; phylum Chordata; class Actinopteri; order Characiformes; family Serrasalmidae; genus Piaractus; species Piaractus mesopotamicus. Next base: position 23,341 of record JAILXH010232233.1, on the reverse strand, counting down.
CTGTTTGCAAAGGTTACATGTTTTTCTGGGAGCACTGTGGGAAAAGCAACACCTTCATATTTAGCAGACACTCTTAGACCATGTTCACAAGCATACTTTGGTATCTGTAAATTAAAACAAATGTCTTCCAGTTCCATTTTAATGAGAGCAATGTGTTAACAGCCAACGCCTGGCAGTGTGCAAAAATTGCCCTCAGGTCTGGTAAACTTTTGACAGAGTGTACTCTCTTATACGCTCGCATGTGCCTCACATGCTGTCACATACTCTCACATGCATTTGCTAGTTGGAGACAGTGTGGGGCAGGGCTTCCGTCAGTCATATTGATTTTAAACAGAATGGAGGAGCCACAAATGACTGCTGTCAGCTCACATTCAAATTCAGCTTGTAAGTTTCAGGACATCGCTGACCAGTTTGATTAAAACTAACATGACTTTTTTTGCTTTATTCTGTGAAAAAACCAACAGCTTTTTTGCAAACACTCTTCTGTGTTTGCATGAGTCGTGTTCATATCAATCACCACCCACTAATACCCCTGTGACTAGGGATGGATATGGTTAGGATTTTGTCAATAACGATACTGCTCATAGATACTTTTACTGATACTAATCTTCATAATTTGGTTCAAAAAACAAAGACATGACATGAAAAGATGTGAAAAGGCTGTGGTCGTCTCCCTACAGCTGAAAATATTAACAGCCGTAAGCAGTGCAATATTAGTTACTCCTGGTTGTCAGGACAGATCACATTACGTTCAAACGCAGGCTATCTAGCATTTAGCGAGTTATAGTGTGCTAGCCACTGAATTTTAATTCAATCCAGACTCAGCTGATTTGGGCTATCAGAATATCCTATTTTATTCTTCTAATGCTGGATACATTTTCTGACAAGGACTTTTAGAATTTCAAACTATCCTACCTGCGAGGCTGAAGTTGACTTCCTATCTGCCGGCTTCTTGTTCGAATTTTCCTGTTCTGCCTTAAATGGTGCAGCAGTTACTACTATAACGCCTGAGGCACCAGAATGTAAGTGCTGCACAATTTAAGGTGGAACGGGAAAATTCACACAAGAAGCTGACTTCAGCTTCGCAGTTTCAAAACTGGTAGCTTTTTGGATAAGGTGATTTTAAGCCATCAAAATATCCTGCGTAGAGTTTTATGTAGGGACCTACCTATAAATACAACCTTCTCTATGGCAGCACATTCCGACAAGGTAGCATACTTCGTCACAACTCCGGGAGACTGCACTGAGGACAGTACTGCAGCTTCTGCTTTGCTAAAGCAAACACACTGCACTGCTTCAGATTTAGAGAAGGTTGTCTTTGTATGTATTTCATTAGGTTGCTGATGTTTTATGTGTTTCTGAGCTGCTGAGTGTTTATATTGGTTGAACTGCAGCTGAAACTCAACCAGTGTTTGGTGATATGACTGATGTGGTAGAATGAGGCGTAACCGTTGTCCCATAGGTGGTTGTTGTGCATGCACATGTATCGTTGCCGTGCATGCACATGTATCGTTGCCGTGCATGCTGGGGATTGTAGTGCAGGGTGTTCTGAAACGGGCTAATATTAATAGAAAATTCAGATACGTTCGCGGGCCGGATAAGATAATGTCATGGCCCTGATCTGGCCCAAAGGCCTTGTGTGTGGCATATGGGGTATGATAACTCTCCTGTTGTGAACTGTCATGGGTGTGAGTAATGCTTTCAAGGGTTACTTTGACCAGAAATGCTGTATTGTATGTTAGCTACATTAATTTTTTGCCCAGATAATTGCTCATCCTATGCCATCTTCAGTCGGACAATAACCATCTCTGAATTTTACGCTTGATTTAGTCCCAGGGCTGTAATTTGCAAGGAGTCTGTTATTGCCAAATTCTGCTCTCATACGGATTATACAAGGAATTAAAGTGGTTGTAGCAGAAGTCTGGCATTGAGCCACAGAGAAAGGCATCCTGCTTTTGATGTACAAGTGTAGGCACGGTGAAATATTCCTTTTTTTTGAAAATTGACTTGAATGATTCATGCAGGCCTGCTCTAGTGCCAATTTTAGCTCCTGCTGAGTCTGTGCTGTTGAAGAAATACAGTAAGGCCATTTTCAACACCCACATTGAGTCTAGTCTGAAATATAAAAAGCTTGTCCAATGAAGAATCTCCGCTGGTGGTATAAGTTGGCCCAAAGCCAGACCCAGCCCTCAGTAGTAGAGATTAATATACTAGGTCCAGATTCCCAGAAGGCATTGTAGTTCTGAGACATAGTGTTTTCAATGTAATGCTAGTGCTGGGTGGTACTGATAAATGTAGTATTATTTTTTTTCAAGTAGATCATTGTGTTATTTTTAATGTCTATTTTAAGGGGAATTCCACCCATTTTTCAAAATGTCAACAAAATTCAGTGGTTAAGTTGTAAACGTAGTTGTTCAAAGTGGTTTGACATGAAGTCCTCCGTTCTCGAGAAATGTACCATCTCAGATTTCTTTACAGTGGTGGTGATAGAAAACAGGGGTCATAATGTCTGCAACACAAATGTCAATCCAAAACCACAGTAAACCTACACGAGTTGAAGTTGATCATGTAAAACAGTGATAAGTCTTTTTTTTTTTTTTTTTTGAGGACTATGCTGTCTTGCAACACTTGCATCTCTCTGCCAGGAATGGATTAAAATACATACTTTTTAGGCCAAAACATGATCAAAACTTTCATAAAACGATGTCAGTAGAGTTGGTGAACTCTTGTTTTGACTGGAGAGTTTTGTTCTGCTTCACTTAAAGTGACATCAAAGAGAACCTTACAGTGTACCATAAACATTAACCAAACCAAAAACTTGAACTATTTATTTTTATTCTTTCAAAACAATTTGCATATTGAACTTAGCAAGTAGTGTAGTATTATACAAAAAGCCAAGCTTTGTGACCAAGTTTTTTTTTTTGTTTTTTTTTTGGCCAACTTCTTTGTAACCAAGTTTTTGTAAAACTTTTGTTTATTAATGCTGATAAAACAGTAGTTCAGTATTAATATACCAATACTGGTATATCGGCCCACCTCAAAGTAGTAAACACCCTGCTATGTGCCTGCAGTCTTCATTTTAGGAAACCTGTGCCTGTTCAGTTCTAACTGGATATCACATAGATTGTTGTGTCTTGCTACAGAAGTTGCTACAGTGAGTGTTGGTGTTGTACACATCAGGGTGTTTACAGGGAGCACAGAATGTTTAAGGATCAGTGCTACTGTGATCAGCTTGCAGTATTAGCACTAACCTGCTTGGTAGATGTAAATCTCCTCATGAAGCCAATAGAACAGTTAGAACACTGGTCTGTTTCAGTATGTGAGGTGGTACAGCAGAACCTGTCATTTTAAATTAGTCTATGTGCAGTTGTCAGATGTCATATATAGGAGATGGTTTAACAGTGTTGTTCACACATCTGCACACACAGCAGCAACATCACTGTCAGTAAAGAGCCTGAGAGAAACCACTCAGCATGGAAGCCCCCTTTGTGTGTACTTGTATTATTACACCTTATTACAAGTTCACATTAATTTTACAGAAGGGTCCATGACAAGTATGACTTAGAAAATCATTATAAAAACAAAAGTTTTTGCATCTGCGAGAATCTGTTTGATATCTGTATATTTGTTTCATAGCTTTTATAACAGAATACATTTATTTTTTAAAAAAAGATCATCAATTCGACCACCCATAAAATGGTCAGGTGGCACAACAAACCAAAAAAGTTCAGACTACTGAATGCGTGTATGAACTAGTCAAAAGTTTGTACATGCTTTTTTTAAAAAAAATTTCAGATGATTAAACATTATTGTGATAGTAGCACATTTTCATGTTTCTCATTGGGTTGCACCACCTGACTTGGTGAACTGAACTAGACTAACTATGACCAAAAACTAACAGTTGTTGTTTTTTTTTTTTTGTTGTTTTTTTTTTTTTTACATTTGAGAAGGGGCAATTGCACCATGAGGGTCACTTGAGATCTTTATGATGCGATACCCTGTCCGATTTCTTAAAAGTGACACATGACAGTTTAAGTAAAAAATATGGATTTTAGTTTGTTCAGTGAAATTGAATAGCTGTTCGTATCATACCAAACTATTTTAGGTTTTTTAAATTTTAGTTTTTTTAGTGAATTGAACAGTTTTACCGCTGCTCTGTTCTTAAACAACATTGATTTTAAAGGTTTCAAACACAAAATCGTACCAAACTATTTTATTTAGAATTTTTCTATAACTGAAATGTTTTTCAATGGTTGCACCACCTGACATTGCTAGACTTTGGGAGGCAAAAATGGTGAAAATGAAAACTGTATTTGCATAAAGGAGGTGTTGTAGCATAAGGGCGCCACTGGCCAAATTACATGTTTTGATGATTGTCTAAGTGGAAATAAATTAACATATTCTCTACAGAGAACACACTTCTGCACAGTTTGGTGCAGAATGACAATGTTCATTTGCTAAATTTATCATTTGGGGAAAATGTGGCCTGTGCAAAAGTTATGGCATGTTTTATATTTTGTTCTATTTTTAGAGTTAGTGCTAAGGTTATTTGGTTACAGTGTGATTAGGGTGAATTTGAAGCCCTCACAAGTGTGATGAGGGTGTGTGGGCGTGTGTGTGTGAGGAGCAACAGTTTACACCAGATGGAGACTGAGATGCAGAGTGAGCTCTGCTGGCAGGAAGTGGAAGGTGGAGTGAGTTTGCGGTGCATGTTTGCATTCATTACTTCTACCTGCAGTACAGTCTGATCTGTCCTGCCTAATGACCTTGAGAGGCAGCCATGAAAACTGGTCCAGAGACTCACTGTTATTAGTTAGAGAGCCTTAAGAGAAGGAAAGAAGTGTAATAGTACAGTAACAACTCTAGATTTAGCATCATTTATATTAGTAATCATGTAATGTACAGGTTATTTATTATTTTTATAAAATTTTTGTAAAAGAGCAGCAGGAGAATTTGAAATGTGTACTATCATCATGCACACTTCCTACTCATCACAGCCAGAATTTATATATTTATTAAGAATTTACATATTTAAATATTTTAATGCATATTGATGTCATCCTGCAGCATGAAAGGGGGAAATACAAAAGTTATAGGTGGATGTAATAAATTATATAAGTCGATAAACTCTGAAAATGAAGAGAAGAGTAAAAGAAGGCAACGTTTCATTTTATTTGTTTGTGAATAACAAGATTGTTTAATTGAAAGAGATTTTATGCTTTTGTTTGTGAGTTTGCATGCGAGTCATTTTCTTCAATCATTGTGTGCTTTTTCTCTTTCAGGGGATGACCATTCGACCACTGGTTGACCTGCTGGCTGTGAAGAAGAAACAGGAGACCAAGCGCTCCATCAACGAAGAGATCCACACCCAGGTAAGGACAGATTTAGAATCACTGAACTGCACAGTGATTAGAGATCAGGCCCTGTCAAACAGACTATACATCCTGAATCCAGAAAGAGGAAATAAGCTTCCATTCCCAAGGAACGTGACTGAGCTTGCTTCCTTACGTGAGAATGCTTCGATATGTGCTGGATCAGAGTCAGGGAGGACAATGTCCTTCAGGCAGAACTGAGGAAGATTACTGCGCAAACCTCCCCTCCTGCTAAGAGACCTTTTGTGTATGTGAGCGCCATCTGCTGACTGCTTCTGGTTGTGTCCTCTGTTTTCTAAACAACACTGCATTGAGTATTTTTGGAACATGATTTAACAGATTCCCACTGAGACCATATTTGATCCTGTATTTCAGGGGTTTCGATTCTGGTGCTGGAGGGCCATTTTTTCAGCACAGCTTGGTAATTCCCCTCCCTCCCCCTGACCGGTTTGGGTGTGATTTTTCAAATGTACAGATATCTGGACTTTTCATCTTTGTTAACTTAATGAGATAAAGTCAGTAAAAGGGCCCATGTCATGGGAAAACAAAGTTTCCTTGCTTTTTTGGAGCTTAATGTAGAACGTAAACATGCTTAAAATTTCTAAACGTAGCCAATACAGTTCATATGTAGAAACCAAGCTGCAAAAATACATCTTTTTAATTCAGTCTTTTTTCCCCCGATATAAAAAAAATTCAAATCATTTATATACATTTGTCTATTCACCTACATTCTGGCCCCGCCCGTTCATACTGGAGTTATAAGGAGTGTTTTACCTGATTTTTTTGAATGAGGCACAATACAGGTAGGCAATCAGAATGGAGCTCATTTACATGTACGTTTTAAAGGCACAGTAATAAAACAGCCTGTTTAATTCTGATGGATGAAAAAAACAGGTTGGAAAATTGGCATTTGTGCATCTTTTTCGTGCATAAAACCACATAAATATCATCAGTTAAGCTCAGGCTTGGGGAGAATGAAACGCAATAAAAATGTAGGATATAGGCCTAAATAAGGCATATGTAACTTAGAATAAAAAAAATGCAATTAATTATTTATCTTTGAATAACATTGTCTTTGAATGACAGTCAATGTGACAGACAGTGTGGCCACACAAACGTATATTACATCTAATTTTAAACTAGACATATCCTAGAGCTCTATATGGAAATAATTCAAACTAATGGAAGATGCAATTAATACCGTGTAAAGTTGTGTTTATTATTTTGTAGATCAACTGGTAGCTAAAACAATGATAAACCACAAGATTAGCTGAACCATCAGGTATGGCTTACTCAGCATACAGTAAATGAATGTTAATCCTTTCATTTTTTTATTTAGAATTTTATATTAGAATAAATAGAATCAATTTTTTTTCTTTTTTTTTGAATATTTAAATACTCTCTGTTTTTATTTATATATATATATATATATATATATATACATGTGTGTGTGTGTGTGTGTGTGTGTGTATATATATATATATATGTTGGTATTCTAATAGCACAAATGTTTAAAATGGGCCTCCTCACTACCAGCACTGTCTCTGTCTGCAGCTACTGATAGTGTCCTAAGCTCCCCTGGCTAACATCCTCATGATTTAATTATTTGCAAGTTAAATGGTAACCATTACCCACATCCCCCACCACATGCATCGCACCACCCGCTCCACCTGCATTGCCCGCAGCCAGCCTGCATCCTCCAGTTCAGATCCTCTTGAGGTGTGGCAGGAAAACTTAGACTGTAGGGAAACACATGCCCTAAAACCTAATTATACACACTGCAAGAAGCCCCATGGGGCTGATGAGTCACTGAGGCATTAGGCAGACATTGTTAACGTCTCCCTTAGTCTAAATGACTGCCTGCGAACACAATACGTCAACATAATCATGCAGTCAATAAGCAAGACCCTAGACCTGAAGGCTTAGTTATAAAGGCAAAGGCAACTGTGTTGCCGAGGCCTTGTGTAATAATAATAATAGTAATAATAATGATAATAATAATGATGCGATGTCTGGTTGTGACTACTAACAGGACCTTTAATCCTGTGTGACCACCAAGCCTTTTGATCAGTGCGGCTGGTCTGAATGTGTAGGCAGAAACCCAATTATGTGAACCACAAATATACAAACAGCACTTTTGAAACCAGACAGAGAAAATGTTTCATTTTCATCCTTCAAATTGAAATTTGTACTCCTCCCTGATAAGATGAAATGTTGCTATGGCGACTCCTGTTTGCTCAGCCTTTTAAAGCACCATTTTCAATGCTGTGATTGCCATTTCCAAGTGTCCGCTGTCTTGCTTGTCCTTTTTTTTTTAGTGCTCAAAAGGGACCGTTGAAGTGAACCTCTGGCAATCATTTGCATTTAAAGTTTAATTAGTTGAGCATCATGATTTTTAATGCTGGTGCTTTTCTCTTTTTTGCGCCTTTTAGTTTTTGGACCACCTGCTGACGGGCATAGAGGACATCTGTGGACACTACGGGCACCATCACTGGAAAGACAAGTGCGTACAAGCAGCGTTAATTAATTTCAACTTTAAGTCCATTTGGATCAGAACTGTTTAAGTAGGTGTAGGATTACAGTTTAATGGTCGTAAATGTGTGTGAGAGGGGAAAAAACATAGCATTGCATTGCAATAGCATTGTTTGAGAGGGAATAAAGTCAGTGAAGACAGGGGACTGCATGCAAGTGGGCCACTGTGTTCCTCTTCCACAAACAAGCGAAACCCAAGGGATGTGGATGGTTGATTCTGAACTAAATCAGTCCCAGTGAGAGGTCTTAGAGAGGACACTTCCTGGCCTGAAGGCCTACAGCACTGCAGTTAATGTTTGCGAAGACATCTGATTACACTTTATATCAGGGGTTTCCCAACATGTTCATGCCAGGACCCACAAGACCCACCAAATATTTTGAGAAGTTAAATTGGACAACTTGTTCGTAAGCCTTCAGTGCCGAGTCCCACTCTTCCCCACAACCGACAGTCTGAGACCCACTACCCCTTCATAAAGTAAGGCCCAATCCCATTTCTTATTTTGACCCCTACCCCTTGTTTTGAAGTGCCACCTAGCCCCTTGGCACGGAGTTACAAGAGGTAGTGGTCGAAATCTTCTACAAAATGGGTCCCAAATAAAAAAGGACATTACTTCATTAACAGGCTACTAGCGCTGCTCTGTAGGCGACGCTGCCAGTCTGCAGTGATAGCGGAGGAGGGTAAAGTTCAGCTCCTCACTGCTGGGCTTTAGTTACATTTAGGGAATCCTATGGCTTCAAAGGGGAGAGGGGAGATGCGACAATTATTTATTGTCGCCCACCCCTAATTCTTCAGTGACATGAAGCTTAAGTCAGCGACTTGCTAGATTTTTGTTTGAATTTTCTTGTTCCACCTTAAATGGTCCACCATACTTAGCTAGCTAGCTACTGAGACATCAGCATACTACTAGCAATTTTGTTACGTTTGTTAGGAAGAAAAGGACTATAATACATGGAAACAACATTAAAAACATAATACAGTGGTTATCATCATTTTTAACAGAAAATTCTCACATATGTGGGTTTCTTTGGTCTCTTGTGCAGCCATCTTGTCAGTTTTTCTTTTTTTTTTTTTTTATCATAACACTCTGTTTGGAGTGTGTCTCTGAAAAACCTCCGTTTGGAGGGCCATGTAGCCCTAACACTTCACCCTACCCCTCTATCTCAACAAAAGTCTAGACACCCTACCCCTAGGCGTGAACGGGCAAAATGGAGGGGTAAGGGTTAAGTGGTAGGGACGGGGGTGAAATGGGATTTGGCCTAAATTAGGCATTTTAGAGCAGGAAAAAGTGTGCAGTGTTGGGAACCTCTAAAACAGATTGGAGTGGCCTTATCACCTTGGCAGAAAGTGACTCTCCAGTGGAAAAGCAAGTCTGTTTCAGTCTGTTTCTTCTAGGAAATCAAATAACAACGGAAATATATGATTAGACTGGATTTACTTCCGTCATATATGCGGCGCTACCATCCATTAAAGGAAAAGGCTAATGGAGCTAACAAGTCATGGAATCTTATTGTTCACCATTTAGCATCATGCAAACTGCATGCCTAAATCATCACACCCTCAGACTGTGTTGCAGTGTTAAGTAATCTCTTATAGACTTGCCTGTGTGGTTTCTGACACTTTGACATACTGTTATATATAAACATAGACAAAGTACAGACAAAATGCAGGCTTCAAGATGGCTACTACTCTGCTGTGCAAGGTGCTTTGGTCGTAATTGCTAATATGTGGGATATAAACCTCCATTAGTGTCTCAAGTGAAAAACTAAAGAAGAAATTGCTTCTAAAATCCCACTTGCACAGTTTTCATGAAGATTCTGACATTCACCAATGTTTTCTTATGTGGGATTTGTTCTTGGATAAGAACAGAATCTACACACACTCAAGAGCACGAAGGTGTCAATCAGTTCTGTGGTTTAAGAACACATCATGAATCTGACAGACTTTTTTTTTCTCAAGAACACATTTAAGAAAGAAATTTTGGTGAATGAGGCCTGATGTCCTGACTGAGAGGCTGACTAGATTTGTGGGGGGCAAATTGTATAAATGTGAATTTTTTGGAAGCTATGATCACTGACATCATTCTGTCTCCAGGCGCTGATATACGAGTCATGTTAGCCTGAACTTGTTGAGACGTGATGTCGAAGAACAGTGTTCTACAGAGTAATGCTGCACACATTGTCTTGATTGAAGTTCACTCCGACTGAGGCAGAATTCAGTTGTGACTTGACCTGCAATAAATGTCACTCAGTCTCTCTTCAAAGCGCTCCCTATTGCCTGTGCACTAAAAAGGTGAATGCCAGTGAAAGGATGTTATATAATTATCTGCTTTTCACACAGTGAGCGTGTGTCTCAAGAGCCACATGCTTGGCTTTGACCTTCAGCAGCCTGGGATCGATTTAAGAGCCCCTTGGAGGATCTAATGAGTCTTTACTCTGCAGCTTGTTAACTAGAGATCCTCACCAGAAACATGGGAAATAAAAAGAAATTCACGGTCTCTGTTCTGTCTGTCTGTCTTTAACAGGCTAAATCGTTTCAATAAAAAGTATGTGAAGAAGTGCCTCATAGCAGGCGAGCGCTCCAAGGAGCCGCAGCTCATCGCCTTCTACCACAAGATGGAGATGAAGCAGGCCATCGAACTGGTGGAGAGCGGAGGGGGCGTCAAGCTGCCGTCTGCCATGCCGTCCACCGTCTCTATGCAGTGAGAATCTTTCACCTTCCTTCATTAACCCATCTTCAGTCTAGAGTTACTTTTGTTATTTTACTGTACTATTTTAAATGTACTTACATATTCTGTAAATATAAATGCAAGACTTTTTATTTTGCTCCCATTTTTTTTCTTAGAAATGTGTTACCATGCTACAGGCAAATGGTGGTCACATAGGCCATCAATAGACACTCTGTTATTGCCTTCTCAATCCAAAGGGGAATAAAAAGGTGAAGGTCATATAAATAAAAGAATAAGCCATTTAGAAAAGAAATAAAAGCCAATAAAAGAAAAAACAATTTGATTCATTAAAAAAAAAAAGAGATAAAATACATTAACAAATAATAAAGGCATATTGTTAATTGTAAGCTCTAGTAAAGAGGAATATTTTAAGTTATCAATTAGAAAATTTCCACTATGCCTGATTCCCTAATACTTTTTGGTACAGTGTTCCACAGTTTGGCGCACCAGATGCTAATGTAGGAATTCTTTTCTTGACCCACCCCGTTTATTGCGGAGTTTCAGTAAAATCTTTTCAGTAAAAAGTGTTGCATTGATATTTTTGTTCAGTGTAATAGTCATGTTTTGAACCACATATACATTCTGTATAGACAGATTTGAGTCTGCACTTCTGACTTGTTTCCATTCATTTTAACGTCAGACAAAAACATGACGAAACATAAAGAAAGTCATAAAACTTATAAACAGAAATGTGAGACTAATTATGCACTCTTTATAATGTAACATGCAGTTGGTCAGTGTTGTAGAAGTGCTGATGAAATCCATGATATGCTCAGAAAACCATACTATGACATACTATGATGTAATTTATCACAATAATGATACATATCATCATATTGCCCAGCCCCAGTGTGTCTCCCTATCTATCTGTTATATGTAAATAAGTTATACTTGTGTCCCAAATCATGAGATCCTCAATCACCCTGTATTCTGTGAGCGTAAATGTTGTGTGCTATTATTTGTTTATAATTGTTTAGCTAAAATCACAGTGAAGGAATGAAAGTTTTTTTGTGTTGATGTTTTTTCTTCTTAACGTGTAGAAATATTCAGCCCAAGAAGCCACCTCCGGAGCGAGCTCTTCCTCAGATATCAAAGAGCCGGGAGGAGGAGATCCGGAAGATTCTACGCACCAACCTGCAGAAAACACGCCAGAGAGTGAGTCCACACAGCCCTCTGTGGTGTTATAGTATTATTAAAATGAAAATAATAAAATTATTGTTAGTAGTATTGTTGTTGGTTGTTATATAGTTGGTTTTTCCGTTCTGCAGCTGCAGTCTTACAACAGACACACGCTGGTGGCTGACCCGTACGAGGATGGCTGGAACGACATTCTGATCAAGAGGAAGAAGATGATGGAGTTCGAGAAAAGGGTGAGACGATGATCTACATCCAGAAGGACTGTGAAACCCTGTGAAAATGTGCTGTTTGGCTGCCCTTCCTTTCTTTTTTTAGCATTGTTTTCCACATTCTGTGTGTGTTGAAAATAGTAATGCGGAGTTGGCAGTTTAATGTACCATAAGACTTAGTTTAGCTTAAGGGTTTGTGTAGTTTATCTTTAACTTGGTTTACATAGTTAACTTTTGCTTAACTTTCATGTTTCATTTTCGTGTGAAAATGAACTTGTTCTTTGTAGCATACACTCCTGTTCAAAAGTTTGGGATCAATCTTTTATAGATATTGTAATCAGTGTTTTTAATAATATAAAAATTTGTGGTAACACTATATTTAAATGGTCCACTGTAGATGCTCAGTCTACTTTTAACTTTCAACTAAATATCTATTAAATGCAACTGACCTTAAAGTTGCGTGTGAAAGATTCTTTTGAATCTGTCCCTAACCCTAGACCTAAACCTAACCCTGATCCTACCCTAATAAAGGCAAAACCTCCCCGTACTCCCAAACCTAATCTTAACCTTAATGTTGTTGATAAGCAACTGAGCATCACTGGAAAGTTTGTTAATAAGATAAGTATCTGTAGATCAATTACAGAGGACCATCCAAATAAAGTATGATGAAATTTGTTTTAGGTAAATGTATGAAATGATTCTAATATGCTTGTGCAACATCACATTTAAAATAATAAGCAGGAGATTAGCAAACTGTAAATTCAGCTGAAAAAATGTTAAATGTGCTGTAGATGGTTCTAAAATGACCAAGAAAGCTGTAGATCATCACATATAATACAATTAATAGTAGTATAATACAATTAATAATTAACAGACTTCATAGTTCAAAAGTGGAAATCAAATCTCTGGGAAGATAAAAAGTATGTAAATTGATAATTGCAGTGTATGATTTACCATTAAACAGAGAAATCAGAGAATTCTTTAAATATTGAATAAAGCATCTATAATAGTGTATAGTTTGGTCATATTTAAATCATTATTGTCTAAGTTGTTATTTTTTTATATGTATATATATATATATATATATGTATAATATATGTATAACAAAACTTGTTAACATTGCAAGTTGGCAAGTGATTCCGAACTTTTGAATAGTGTTGTACTTTGTGCTGATGAAAAACATTCAGCAGCCTTAGTTCACTTTCCTTTGAGTCTAGAATGAAAATGATGTTTATGTCTCTGTACTTTCAGATATCACAGATGAATAATTACCTCACAGTGCCAGCGCCGCCCCCTGATTCCCCCACCATCGCCAGAGCTCGACTGTCCTCTGGTGAGCCAAGCCTTCCTGTTCTGCTTCTTTTTTTTTTTTTTGAAATGACCAAAGCACCCTTTGGTCATTTCCTTCTTCAAACACACCTGATTCAACTCAGGACTCAGGTTTAGTGGGTGTGTTTGAGCAGGAAATTGGACTCTGCTAGTCTTTGTATACACTTTGTTCAGAATGTTTAATAAGTTTAATTTTAATGATCATGTATAATCAGTGTGTAGACACAATGGAACTGTTCTGGTCCCCCAGTTAATTAGTAAATGAATCAACATCCAATTGTAAATTTGTCTGATTGAGACTCACAACTTTGATCCAGCTGACACCCGACTCCCTCTTGGAACATAACAGTATAGCATGTTTATAATAGGGTAAGTTTGTATAGCTCTTTTGCATCATGGATAAAATGCAGCTCACAATGTTTCACAGAGAACTAAAAGGCAAGAATGTAAAAGCAACAAGGATGGGGACAAGTAATGTAGAAAAAAAATTCTGTAAAAATAAGACGCACAAACAGAATAAAGTAAAAAGATGGATGGATGGATACAGACATACATACTTCACTGACCCCGAAGGAAAGTTAGCCAGCAGGTCCAAGTTCATTTTAAAGGCAGGGAAACATTAAAGATTTGGAGATAAATATTTTATGGTTCTGATTTATTTAGTTTTGTACATTCATACAAATAAAAGCGCAAACGTATAAGGCCAGTTTATGATTTCTGACCTGCAGTGAAACGTTATATCTCAGTTATACTCTTATTTTTCCAGACCCTCAAGCCTGGAGCATCAAGCCGGCGGCAGACGAAGGCACCATCCCGTCCATTAAAGTGGACTTGGCCTCCCCTCAGACGCCCGACTCAGTGAGCATGGTGGACGAGTTCGGCAAGCCAGCCAGCCGCGTCCCGCGGGAGCCCGAAGAGGAAGAGGAGGGGCTGATGATGAGGCCTCCACTCGCAGAGAAGGAAGAGCAGGAGGAAGGAAAGGAGCAGCAACGACTCCTCCGCTGCCTGAGTGACCCTGGACCTGCTGTTGCTGAGGAAGAGGAGGATGAGCCCTTCCTCCCCTGAGAGAGCAAAGCAGAAAGAGAGAGACGCTCACTGGATGTTTCGCTGCCTTCACTGTTAATCTCTCTCTCTGAAAGACGATGAACTTTTGTACTGACTTCAGGACAGATCATTTGTGGAGGCTTTGTCCTGTTTTCATTTGGGACAGACAGAGTGATGAACTTTGCAGTAAGCCAAAATGAGAACTCAAAGGGAAAACAAAATTGTCAGTGAACCAAAACGGAGAATGGAAGAGAGAGATCGGAAATAGCCATTTATTTTCTAGCTTTTTCATTCTTCTTGTTATTTTTTAAAACTCAAAGGAAAGCTTGAAGGAATGTGTGGAGTAGAGAAACAGAACTATGCATTACCAAAGGTTCGCACTGTTGTCTCC
>JAILXH010232221.1:4785-22195 GCA_023558415.1 Piaractus mesopotamicus | reverse complement strand
CATTTTTTTTTTTTTTTTTTTTTTTTTTTTTTTTTTTTTTTTAAAAGAGGACACTGCAGGCAGGGGTAGAATTTTGTCGGGGGAGGGGCTGGTTGTCGGGGAAAGGACTGTAAAAAGCAAATCTTCCCCTTGGAATTATAAGGCTCTGACATTTTAAAGTTTATAAGACTTTATGAAAAATTCTAAACTGAATCTGAGTCTGAATCACAATATAAACATTCATTTGATTCATTCGTCCATCTTTGATTCATTCATCCATTCATCCATCTTTATTTTTTTCTTATTTCTTCCAAAATAAGACATTTTGGTGCATTAGAGTCAATATTTCTGACATAAAACAAAATCCCACACTGTCTTTATACTGACCTGCTGCACTTACTTTCTGGACAGTTTTATACAGTAGCTGGACACGGTCTAATCTAAAGAAAACTTAAACTAAAGGTTCCTACCTAAAACCGACCTCTACACTGGACAAAATATTTAGCACTAAGAAAAAGATGGTTTATCCTAAAACAAGAAATAACAGTCCTAAACAATAAATAATAAAAAAAAATAAATGTCATAATAATGTAATAGAAAGCATTAAATTTCCCTTTCTGATACATGTACATACTCTGTTCTACACTAATGTACACAATTTTATGTTTTAATATAAAGTTATGACTAAATTGTCTGTGTTTCTTTGAACATTGTTGCTTCTTTTCATGTTTTGCCAGATAGAACTAAAGGGAACGAAATGTCACCTTGAAATCAAAGCCCACCAAAGCCAAAGCCAAGTCCCAGCCACTTTAGGCAATTTAGATATCCCAGCCAGCTCTACTTTGTAGGTCTTTAAAAAAGGATATTTCCTGGTAAAAAGGGGACGTATAGTCACCCTACTTTAATAAATAATATAACCTTAAAGCACTAGCAATCCAAAACTAATGGAAAGTAATCAGAATATATTACTAACTGAACCAATCCTATGGATTAGGTTAGATATTTATATTTTATATTATAATTTTTAACAGGTAATCAGTAATCTGTACCAGAATACATTTTTTAAGTGACCTTCCCAACCCTGAGTGGGATACATACTTGTCAAAGATGCGGAAGCATTCAGACAGCTCATCCTCACTCTTGCCAGCCTGGTCCTCCTTTAGCTGCTGCACCATCATGACCAAGAACTCCTCAAAGTCAATGGTGCCGCTGCCTGATTCAAACACATCATATCTTCAAATCATGCTGATACCAGATGAAACTGAATGGAAGTAATTATCAAAATGGGGGCATGTAGGATATAAGGGCACACAGCTGGCATCTGCTCTGCACGAGACCAGAAGTTAATCATGTCCGACAGACAACAAAGGAGTTTCAGTGTCATAGTTTTGTATAGCTATTCATTGCAAATCATACCATCCTCATCAACCTCTTCAATGATGGCGTCCAGCTCCTCTCTGCTTGGATTCTGGCCCAGCATCCTCATCACAGTGCCCAACTCTTTGGTGCTGATGTCACCACCACCGTCAGTGTCGAACATGTCAAAGGCGGCCTTGAACTCTACAGTAAGAAATGAACAGTTCAGCATTAGAAAATGAGTACATTTATATGGTGCGCTCTACATGTCTTGTGCATTACATGATTATTTTTATAAGATGATCCTATTTATAGCTATTTTTAGTCCTCTTACTTTTTGTGAGCAGTGTTCCCTGTCGGTGAGAAAGACTCTAATCCTATTCTGAGCCACGTTTATTCTCTTACACATATTATTCACACAGTTTGCTGAGAGTACATGCATGGAATGTGCCGTTTAGGCTAATCTTGTCAAAGCCCATATTAACAATGTGAATCCTCCATCTTTTTCCGTTCCAATTATGCTCTTAATCAATCATGCAGCTAATAAATTGAGCGCAATCATGGACAACCACTGTCCACCGACATGCCAATACACTCACCAGCAATCATCTCCTCACTCAGGAAAGAGCGGGCGTCAATCTGGGCGTCGGTAGGCTGAGGAGGTAGGCAACAGAATGATAATGATTAGAAAAAGTATGGTGACCTCAGGTGAGAGTTAACTTGCAGCCAAGCTGCACAGTGGAACACAGTCTCATTAGAATATCAATGTGATGTACTGTGGGTGAGCAGCATGGACAGGATGTTCACAATTTCTCATTGTAAATCAGACTCTAAGGGCATCTCCTAACCAGAGCTCATTGCCCTCAGCTATTACACCTGGGTCAGTGCTTTATTACAGAAAGAATCTATGGCAGCATAAGTAAAACTAAAAACCAGTGTGCAAAATATCCCCCGGGATTTGGGGGGTCCCGTTGGCTGGCTACTGGAATGTTGGCAATACTTCTTTTGGAAACGCTCTTTTCCAGTTTAGTAATGCACTCTTCCACACATGAAGTGAGATCTTATCCAACTTCTATTTTGTTTTCGGTTTGAGAAAAGAGTAACAGTTCACTCTTTCCTCCAGTCTCTTACGAAACTAGGAAAATTTTCAGATTTACAAACACGATATAGCATATTGTAAAGTAGTATCCTGGGCATAGTTACAGTTGCTAGGCAATGAAGGACCAACTGGGTGAACCAATTTGCTACAGCGCCACCCTGAGGCAGAGCAGTGCTGCAACTCTTTTTACTGTCTATATAAGTAAAAGTAAAGAGTCACTTATTCTAAGCTAAAAGCTTTCTGATTTAGAATAGGTTATTCTAAAGTAAAGAACTTGAACATTTCAGACTTGTGATATTATCTTCCCTTACTAATCTTATAATACTAATCTACTACTGTAACAAGCTGTAAACATAAATTTAAACCTGAATCTAAACCAACGCAAGTGATCGAGGTTGATTTTAATCACTGGATGTGTTCAGAAGTTAGAAACAGTCTGGAATATAGAAGTGGAATAAAAAAAATAAAATAAATATAATATTTAATTCATATATCTGCACCACAGAACAGCAAGTGAAATCAGCCCTGGAGTTTTAGGAAGAAAATAAATAAGTTTCATAAATAAGTGAATCCAGTAACTCCAGATGTGGGCCAAGGTGGATTATATACTATTGGTAATAAGACTATGATATATAGTGCTAAATACCTGAGAATATTGCATATAAAAATCTTTATATTTATCTGGCCAGTAAGTGCTTATATGGTCAGTAAATCACTAATATTAGAATAATTACAAATAATATTAATACAATAAGTAGTAATTTTGTGCGTTCATTTGACTGGT
This sequence comes from Piaractus mesopotamicus, assembly GCA_023558415.1. Classification (NCBI taxonomy): domain Eukaryota; kingdom Metazoa; phylum Chordata; class Actinopteri; order Characiformes; family Serrasalmidae; genus Piaractus; species Piaractus mesopotamicus. The sequence goes on along the minus strand of JAILXH010232221.1, from coordinate 18,977 downwards.
TTTGTCTCCTCATGGCAGCTCAGTATTATTTGTGGTTATCGTCCAATACCTAGTTTGGCTAAATCGATCCTTCACTGAACTAAATCAAGTGTGCTGGTAAAGAAATTTAACATTTAATCTATGCGGCAGTTGAAGGCCTCGTGGAGAACTTTGAAAACGAGGGTGCTTAAGCCTTTTTCACCGAACTGTATGTTGCTATAACAACAAAACATCATCGCCCTTCATGTTGTGTGAACGTAGTGTAGTGGATGACCCACAATTGAAAAAGGTTCAAAATTCCTTAAAATAATACAATCTTGGTACATTAATGTACACCAAAGTTAAGTAGGATTTTTCCTTCCTCTATAAAGTTGCCCTTTCGGAGATACAGGGTTTTGTTACGATAGTTGGAACGGTGTACGCAGTTTCGCCCTTCTTTCTAAATGTTGATGCTTACTTTGCACTCCCCCCGCCAGTTTCTTATGTAAACCCTCTGAGGGTCCCGTGTGCAACAAGACCAAGAAACCGTAAACAGACCCGGGATGAAAAAAGCCGGAGATCCTAACACTTGAGCACATGCTCCAGCTGCGTATTCAGGGCACTAATATAGCTCTAATTAATACCTCCAGGAGCCCCAGAGTGTCACAGAAGGAGACTGGAATTAAGATAATGCTCCTTCATCTCATATGTCCTCTTGTCCATCATCTCCGCAATTCACAGCACAAATGCCAGAGGATACTCTTTCTCCCACCTCTTCACTTTCTCTCTCTCCTTCTTGGTGTGGGCTGACATAAACGTCACAACTAAACAAAAAAAAACAAAAAAAAGCAAAAAAAAAACAAAACTTTGCTCTTATCAACAAAGAGCCGGCCTTGACAATCCCTTTCTAAAAGGCTGCCAGTGACAAACATCCAGTATGTTGATTGAATTGTCAAGACTACCGATGCAGCCATCTATAGAATATGTTTCAAAACCCATCCAATGTGATTTACCACTCTGTTAAAGCTTTAGTGTTACTGGATAAAACTGAATGTGTTTTTATGCTAACGGTTCCACACACTAGACTGAGAAAGGGGTTATAAAGCAAGCAAACACTGTTGTACATCACTCAGAAAACCTGATGCGAATGTTCACAGTATCAAATGTCACCGTGCCGCCTCCTGACCTCACTCATACACCAGCTCTAGTAAATTTCACCCAACTGCTGTACACAGACAAGCATTAGCATCACGAGAAACGTCGTTCAAATATTAGAATTACCCTCAGAAAATGGCTATTTTATAATTACAACTTCCATGGCCAGCCTCATTCACTTGAATGGCAGAGATTTGAACTCTCTTACACTAATAGCCTAATTAATAATAGCACAAGAAGGAGAAGAAACCTTCATCAGTACATCAATCAGCCATTGCTTGCTCTATAGGCTATTTCCTCGAAAACCAACCTGACAAACAACTGTAAAATCTTTTGCGTTCCACAATCTTAACGATTCTCATCTTATGCAACAGCCTTTTGTATGATTCATCTGTTCTATATTCAAATTCAGCGTCTTCAGAGTGGTCTCAACAGAAAAATCTTCCTGGTAACAGCACTAAAAGCTCCTCTTTCATTTATATGAACTGCAGCCCAGATAAGCGCTCTTACCATGTTGAAGGCCGGTCAGAGTGATCACAGTGTGCTTGAAAGGAACAAGACAAAAGATCAGGATCTTTGTGTCCCACAAGTGTCCGGATAAGAGAGGGGCTGCACGCTCCTCCAATAAGTATCCCCTCGTTAAGTCTATCTTTTTCTGAAAAAGTTCAGGATTGGGTTAGAACTTCTTGTCTGGGGATGTACTGACCAATGTCTGCGCTAGTTGCATCAAAGGTACCACCCCTCGCTAGCATCCCACTTTAATACATTACCTCCCTTGAGAACCTTCCGTTGCCCCATATTTAGATAAAGGACAAGACTAGCACCCCCAATGCCATTTATCAAGAAAATTTGAGGGGAGGGGGGCATGAAGGGGTTATTTTAGCAGTGGATAAAGAGAGATTCCAGTAGCAGATGGACACTAGCCATCACACACGTGTGTATGCAATGCAATGGGAGAAGGGTAAGATTTGTAGCATTACACACATGCTTGTATTTCTTCTGCCAATCACTCCATCTGTCTGCTCTCACTGGCTACTGCTGCTCGACATCCACAGCTGCTGAATAAAGCCTTGAAGTGAGACAAAAGAAGGAAACAGACCGCAGTGGGGAATGCTTCATAAAGAACACTGAATTTGAGGAACTCAAGTTAAAGTGGACGGCTATGGACGACAGTCATATGTAATACACAGCAGTGATATTTACTAGGTACTTCATCATAAATATTCATCATATTTCTCAAAGTACCCTCCCTGAATTGATTCCAAAGTTGGAAATATTTCCCATTTTTTTAAATAAACTCACTCAAAGCTCTTACCTGCCTTTCCATGATGTTTCACTGCCACAGCAAAGAAGGTACTTGTCAGTCATTAATCTCTACATCATTCTCTGTCGATGCTGTATCTGGTTTCTTGTAGTAATCCTTAGATAGGGTTTCATTGGCTGTGCAAACAGAACCCAGTCTTAGTGTTGGCACCGAAATAAAACATCCATCCTTCTACAAGCAACTTCACAACGGCGCATTCAAGAAGTTACCATGATAAGAATAAGTAGGAGTTATAGGAACCTTAACTATGATGTGTTCAGATATAGATATACAGACTACCTTTACTAGAAAGTGGGATGAAAAGTACCACTTCAGTAATGAGTTCATTAACGCTAGGTGGGAACGTGGGCCGGAGGCAGGTTGGGAGCTTGAGACTGATGGTGGCTAGAAGCTAATCAGCCACTAACTAAGATATCTTTTTCTGTTTCAAACACACGGTGAAATGACATGACAGGAAAGGCTCCACACACTCTAATTAGCATGTCTGTCAAGGCAAAAAATGAAACATTTATAACACTCCTTAAATCACAACAGAGCACAGTATGATTGTCACTTTAAGATTTAAAAATTGCATACTGCAATACACATTTCATTAAGGTCTAATTCTGGTCACAGAAGGTCTAACTGGCATGCGTGATGTGTTCTGAGCTAAAAATACTGATACAAAACATTCTACTGTGACAAAATTACAACATGCAATCCTTTCATATCTTTGTCAAATCTCTAGCTATGAAAGGATAGGACTCGTTCTGCTGTAGTGGCTGTTCTTGAGCTCTAATCATAAGACAGGTCCCTGAACTTGGTAAACCTGAGCATAATGATGATGTTATATCATTATGCTCAGATAATAGACTGAAAGGATGTGCTCCTACAAATTTAGCCAGCATCCCCGCAGTAATGGGTCTAGAATGTGCTGAATGAAGACGGATCAAATAACCAGCCCTTCATCCACATCTTCATTATGATCAGCCGGTGCTCTTATTCCAATGTTTCTTTTTTAGCGCTTTGCTTTATGTTTGTTTTCTAGCCAGAGTCCTCGTCCCAACTTTGGTTGGCATGACTTACCAATGTAACATTATATTTCTTTTTGGCACGTCTTCTCTTTTCGCTAAAGGCAAAATGAGGTTAAAGCAACAAATGTAAACATGGTATCATTTTGCAAATGGAACATTGGTGTTTACATACAGTTATGGAGATAATTACCATGATGGTGGATAGGCTGTAGAGACACCAACTGACAAACCAACCTGATATGTTATCTTTAAAAACTGCTAAGTTTTAAAAATAGTTATGTTTAACTGAATCTCTTCACTTAAGATGAGCATCCAAAAGTAGACTTCACTCACTCTACTGTCCCACAGGAGGAAACAGACAACTAAAAACATCACATCACACAATGCGAGTGTGATTGTTTCAGAACAGATTTGTTGCAGGTTTGGCTCGAATTCATTCATCCTTCACACCCTTTATGTTTTATATTTTCATATCATTTCAATCATATTCGCATTTGGGCAAAGAGAAACTGCGGACTATTTCGAAAGCTTTATCATTTGTTCATTTGCATGTAATTTATTATGTTTCAGATTTCTGTCTTGCTGAAATATTTACATTAAAGCTTCAATTTCTTGACAGATTCAGGGACACCTTATTCAAGGATTTGCTAAAATTGAGCAGATTTCTTTCACGTAACTATTTTTGTTTTTCTTGCGCCACTATCAGCCACATAGCCTCCAAAGCATAAACCCACCCACATGCCTAATGGCCTCTTTACAGATATCGCTCCTGTAACTGTAGTGAAAAGTCACATTTGTTCCTGAACTTTCTTCCAAAAACACCCCTGACCTATGCAGGTCTACTGTATGCTTTAGCCTTTTGCTCCTCTGCAGTTGAAAACACTTTTATGCAGATCATTTTTGGCTGACTACTCCAGTGTCAGCTAAACTTTTCTCTAAGATTTACTGCAGTGATCTGTGCACCGTGTCCAGTGTTCGAGTGGTTTCATTACTACATTTAAATGCACAACAATGATTTTATATGAGTCTTACCAAGACTGCTAGCCTATCTAGTCTATTTGTCTACTTGGCGGGGTCTGACCTAGGTCTATTTAAGGGATGCATGACAATACTGGGGGAAACAAGGATCGGAACCAGACAGATGCTCAGATTTGACTGATATTTGAAACCTCCAGAATAGCAGAATATTTAGATGTGTTTCATTGTGCTGCATTTACAGTCGCATGCAAAATTTAAACATCCCTGGTCAAATGTTTGTTTACTAAATAGAATAAAGTTAACACATCCTCTACAGAGAACACACTTAACTGTGGCATTAGTTGTTCTATTTCTATTTATTTGCATAAAATGTAAAATGTGTCTTTCGCACAAGCCACATTTTATGCTTTGTTTTTTTTTACTGATATGTTAAACTGAGGCTTGGGCAGAGTACTTTGAAAGTGTAGTGAATACTGAATACTGAATACATTGTCCTAAATGTATTCAGTAATGTATTCCAATAGAATACATAAAAATGTAACATAATAAGAATACATTAAAAATACATTTGGAACACATCTTGATAAGGCAGATAGCAAAAACTTTTCTTTTTCACGTAGTTCCTCGCCGTTTCTGGTTGGCAGTTTTCTTCCTGTAAGTTCTGAAGTTTTTAAATTGTTAACATTTTTTGTCTCCCTTACTGTTGCTCAAATAATCCCCCTAGCAGGAGTTTGATCATCCTGTAAAAGACCTAACACTGAGATTAATAACAGGCTAATCACATTGATTTATCAGTCTACTCTAACTGTATTATGAATATAGCCTTTACAATATAGATACTTAATTTCTGTATTCTGAATACAAATTCCCAGTATTTGTGTTACATTACATCCCACCCCTGGTTAAATTCAGCAAATAAAGACTTATTGTGCATTAAAATGTGAAGAAGTGTGTTCTCTGTAGAGGATGTGTTGACTTATTTTCACTTAGAAAACCAACAAAACATGTCATTTGATAAGGGGAGCCCAAACTTATGCATATGACTCTTTTCTTATGTAATTTATTGTATCCCTGTTAGTCAAATAGCTTCCAAAAATGCATGAAGAGGTATTTTAGAATACATTCCTCACCCAATTCTTAGACATTTGTTACAATATTTTGAATGAAAAGGGTCTTGTTGATTGGTCACTGACAGTTTGGAGTACTTGGAAAAAAAACAAGTGGTACATCAACTGGAAGATATTCTGTTCTATTATTCTGAATATCTACAAAACTGTTCATACATGCTATCTTTGACACATCACTGACCTTTTCAGAAAGGCTTTTCTGAACTTTTTCAGAAAGATTAGAGCATTCTGGTTCTTTTTTGCTTGAGGTTCAGTGTGAGGACACTAATTTGTCCACATTTGTGAACATATGTCCAAACTTCAGGGCAAGTAAAAGTGAGGGTTAAATGAGTACTAGTAATATATGATCATCAGAGCAGCAGAGTTGGTCTTAGGAAAAGTAAAGCTCGTTGAGTTTGATATTTAATACCCTGTCAACACTGCTTCTTATCCTCATGCCTTAGTGCAGCAGTGTTGTTTGGAACTGTGTATGTGCCGGTGAGCCTGTAACACACACACACACACACACACACACACACAGAGCAGTTAAAATGACCCGATGGCTCAGTTAACTAGCTTCTCCTCTCCTTGAGGAACTGGAGTGACCACAGACACTTCGAGAGGCTTCAGCTCGGGTGACTGACAGCAACAACTGGAAGACAGACACCCGCTCTCTCATTCACTCTCACTCTGTCTCTCTCATACTCCACCTTTTTTCCTCACTCTATTCTTAGATATTCTTAAGAGGAGCAGCTGGAGCCTTGGAGACGTATTCCAAACTAAATAAGGGAAGCGGAGCTGAGAGACCTCCCCTGTGTCCCCTCTTCAAACCCCTTCTGTCCTCTTCAACGCCCGTACTGCCCTGGATACCTTAAAGTCACTGGAGTAGTAGGACTGGGTCAGGAGAAGATTAGCATTATCTGGAACATTTTTTCTATACACGCAGAAGACTCTCATTTGAATTAAAAAACTAAGCTAATAGGAAACTCTTTACAATAAAACTTCTGATGTCTTTCCAATTATGATCATGACATGCATATTACAGACAAGGACAAGGCCCTCACAAAGTAATTCACAAGGAGTTTTGGTCTAATTCATTTCTGGCAATGATAAATTCACAAAAAATAAATCTATAAATAAGAAATTGAAGTACATCCCAGCCACACATGAAAACAAGAACAAAAAACAGGCAGGAAAAATATGTCTAGTTGTTACGTTTACACTTTAAATGACTCTCTTCATCCTTTAGGCTGGCTTTACCTGGTGAAACACACATGCAACTTCAGTTGCTTGAGACTTACATGAAACAAAATTGCACTTGTGTTGCAAAACAAAGTGGCTTGCAACTCATTTGAAACTCAGCCGTAACACTTGCAACTGTCATTGGCTGTTTCGTGACAAAGTTTCATGAAACAGCCAATGAAAACGCTCATAATGCATCACGTGATCACATAGAATGACATACTATAGCAGATCGATCAGTGGACAATTGCATAAAACAGATGGTTTATTATACGGTTGAAAAGGAGCGAGTGTCATGTGTAAGTGTGTTTTTAAAAGCTGTAATTCTCTGAAAGTTGTGAAATAAATTTAATATAGCCGAATGTACTCTATCTGACCCATCTTTCCATTGAGTGACTTCATAATATGACGTTGGATTTTGCTGGATTTTTTGAGGACTCAGATGCTAAGACATTGGGCCTAAGACTTTATTTTTTTAAGGGAAAATTGCATCATATATTTATAAAGAGCTTTGATTCTCTGCAGAAAAAAAGTTGTTCTCTGCAGAAGACAAAAAAAACCCTTCAATTTTGTCATACATTGGAAAAAAAAAAAAACAGACCTTTAAAATAGTGAAAATCAATCAAGTATAAGTGGATAACTTACTTTGGCGTGTGTACTTCAGTAGTGCGCCCTCTGTCGGCTGTCTAGGCCTGTAATGTGCACATCTCTGGTTTACAGCAGAAATAGACTGCGGAGCCAACCTTCCAGTGCTACGAAGTCCACGTCTCCTGTGCAGAGACATGTGAAGAAGGTTGCTTTAGTGTGTTTAAGAGTCAAGAGGAAGGGGGCTGCAAACCCCAACCTACATTTTTGGGTGAGTCACAGCTCAAAAAGGTTGATAATACAGTTGTAAAGAACTGTTTTAGGTTGGTTCCACAAAGAATAATCACCCCCCCCCCAAAAAAAAAGACAAAAAACAAACAAAAAAAAAACTTTGTGAGAATTATGTAATAAAGGTCACGCCACCTGTAAAGGGAAGTGCAGGAGTAGCAGACATAAGGGGGAATTACACCATTTCTTTAAAATTTCTGAATAATTTAGTCATTGAGATGTAATCATAGTCATTCAGACTAGTTTGATGTGAAGTGGTTTACTGTAGAAAAACTTACAGACTTTGATTTCATTACAGTGGTGGTGATAGGAACCAGGGGTCACAATGGCTACAACACAAATATAGACCTTTTATTTACTATCCAAAACCACCAGTGAACGTACACGTGTCTTCTGAGTTTTATATGTAATGGTGCTAACAGTAATATATTTTGCCTATTGGACTATTTAGCCTTACAACATGCTGCATGTACCCCTCTGCCATGAATACACTGAAATAAATGAATATACATTTTAAGCCAAAATGTTATCACATAAATATAATACAACAACTGTCAGACATCAGGCAGCATATATCTAATCGTTTCCTGTAATAACTTTCTGTGAGGGAGTTTTCATAGGCAAAAAACTCTTCAGATATCTGGTTCCTACCAACACCCCTGTAAACAATTCTGAAGTTTCTCTATGGAGCATTTCAGATCAAATCGTTCTGAATGACTTTGTTTACATTTCAACTATTATTTAGATTTTTTTTTTTTTTTTTAAAGGTGGAGTTCCCCTTTAACAATGACCAAATACCAAATAATGCATTGTCTAAATAAGTCTACAAAAATTCAGTTCAGGAATATAAAACATTAGCCAGCTACTGCACTTGCCAACATATGTATAATGCTAGCTAACTCAATAGCTAACTCGTCAGATGACTAGCCACTTCAAAATATGAATTATGAATGTTATGATATATTTATGAACCATCATTCTACAAAAAAAAAAAAAAATCACAAATGCTGATGCCAATCAGTATTTTTAAGGAGGTTAGAAATGTACTTTTCTAGTAAACAGGATGACGCATGAAACCCCAAAAATTCTGCTCTCTTTCTCTACCTCTCTTAATACATTTCTATTGATATTTTAAATCATGCCACACGGTTTACAAACCATGGACAGCAGCATCTGCAGTACGGTTTAGATCCAGGGATGTTTCAGCAAAAAGCATATTAAATACTTACATTGCACAAGATTTTCTTTTTTGTTTTTTTAGTTTAGGTGCAGAGCTCACCGGTCAACACCACACCAATCATATCAGTTACTTAGTTATAAGCCACTAACCTTAAATCCTCCTACCATCATTGATTCATCTGAAAGTATGTGAAAATCTGAAAGAAGAACATTAAGTGAAACGTTTGGAAAGCAGGAAATTTGCCATAGAAAATGCTGCTGTGTTTTGAAAACGACATCCTGGCATTTACAGGGTTTTTTTGGGGTTTTTTTGCATTATTTCAGAGTAACCTGTCCAGGGTGTATCCTGCCTTCCGCCCAATGACAGCTGGGATAGGCTCCAGCACCCCACTGCGACCCAGTAGGATAAGCGGTTTAGATGATGTGTGTGTGTGTGTGTATTTTAGAGTAATTTTACATTTTAATAATTCTGCTCAGGGTACTCATGGGCCAGTTTTTGAATGGCCATCATATTTGGGTTACTACACACTAAAAAATGGGTTTCTTCAAGGGTTCTTTATTAAAACCATGAGATCTATACAGAACATTTTCATGCTTAAATTGTTCTCTGAATGGTAAAATGTCTCTTGTAGGTTGATAGAGAATGTACATGGTTCTACATACACTCTAAAAAGTGGTGTTTAATAACACCACACCTACTTGTGTTACCCATTTTAACACTTTGTGTCATATTGTTTTCTGATTTGACACATTCTGTGAAATATTAACACATTTGTGTCAAAAGTAACTCAAAATGTGTTGTCTAGAACTGAACTCACTGATGTGTCTAGTTAGAGATAGAATGTGTTGTCTTTTAACACTTTTTTTTTTTTTTTTAGCACCAAAAAGGATTCTGCTATTTTTACAAGCTTGACATCGTAACAATAGCAGAACCCTTTAGGTGCTATATAGAACCATATACCCTACAACACATGTAGAGAAGCACTTAAGCAGGAAACGGTTCTATGTAGAACTTGATAGAACCGCAGCCTTTAATAAAGAACTACCGTTTTTTTAAGTGTCTACGCGTCCTACTGCATCACCTCATACTAAAGCTCTCTTTTGGTATATGAGCTGAAAACGGTTCTTTATAAAGTGAGGCATTTAACGTGGTTCCAGCGGCGGAAAAGCTCCAGCCCACATAATTCACTCGTGTGTCACTCGCGCAAAATAAATAATGAAATCCGGTTTAAAGCTCACGGGCTCCAGAGCGCGAGCGCAGCTGCAGGAAAGAACGAATGGGGATCTCACCGGCTCCTCTGCATCTCTCCGTGCGCGTGCTAGCGAGGGAGAAACGCTGCGATGGATCGAGACAGGGCTCTGAACCACACCAGCACGTGCCCCAACCTGCTGGAGAGCAAGAACACCACCGACTTTACCGGGCTGGAGATGGGACACTGCCTCTTCACCTCCATCCTCCCGTCAGAGACAGCAGCGCAGGTGTTAGTGTGCATCATTGTGATGCTGACCATCTTCTCCCTGCTGGTGAACGGCTGCGCCCTGCTGGGTCTCGGCCGCTCCGAGGACCTGTCGTGGGAGCCTCGCTTCACCTTGCTCAAGAACCTCATCCTGAGCGACCTCCTGCTCGTCCTCAGCGAGAGTCCCACCATCATTGCCTGCTTGTTGATGAGGCGCACCTTACCGTATGGCCCCTGGTGCCTCACCCAGTATTTTCTCGACACCATGTGCATCTTCTGCACCATCCTGACCATCACCTGCATGGCACTGGAGCGCTACCTGTACGTCTGCCAGGCCATTTATTACCTCCACATCCTTACATCCAAACGGCTCTGTCTCATCGTCGGGCTCACTTGGCTGCTCTCGGGGTCCGCTGCCATGGTGAACATTATCCTCATGAGCCTAGGGCACAAGGCTGCCTTGGTGGGGACGTCCACCACTGGGCTCCTGTGCGAGCCGGACACGCTGGAGATTCACCTGGGCTTTCCGCGGTCCGTGGCAATCTTCCGAAAGGCGTCAGGGTTCGTAGTGACTATGCTCTGCATCTTCTCCTACTCGTTCTCCTACTTTCGCATATACCAGGAGGCGCGGAACGTCGTGCAGCCCTTCCAGCAGGTGAACCGCAGGGCGCGCAACACCGTGCTTTTCTACTGCTCCATGCTCTTGCTCCAGCTGCTCCCCGTACTCCTGAAGATCATCTCGGATGCCCTGTGGGAGCTGGAGGGCACCGCAACCATGGCCTCCATGCTGATGTACTCTCCAGGATGGACCCCAGCAGGTGTTCTGCACATTACGCTGCTGGTTCTTCTGCAGGTGCCTCCGTGCATCAACCCGCTGATCTATGGACTCCGCAACCGGGAGGTGCGGCAAGCTCTACCCAGGCTGATCTGGTGGAGGCAGGAGGACCATGAGGTGGACATACCCAGCTAACAACATCCTCCTAACATGAGCAGATGTTTTATTATGGTCCACTGAATAACTGAATGCACTAAGCTTCATGAATGTTACAAACAAGTCGGCAGTATGTTTTGAAACAATGTGTTTCAGTTATCACAATCAGGGGACAGTTTTGAAGAATATTGTTTAAAAAGTGGAATTTATTAGGAATGGAAACATAGCGTTTATATAGTGTTTCACACATTTATATGCCCTAAAGCTCGATCGGAGCAATATAGGGGGGACAACTTGAAAACTGTAAACTGACCAGGTAAGCATAAAAAAGCTACCTCCCAACATTTACTATAAAAGCATGGGGACATTATTCACAACACTGAGGACAATATTCAGAAAGGACATTCTTCATACCATCTGTGGAACCTTTTAAAGCCACTCTGAGAACGCCCTAAATGTTATTTTGCTTGAACTTTAGAATGTGAAAGACTTTAAAGGGGAACTCCATCAATTTCTTAGCATTTCTGTATAAGTAGATTGTTAAGACGTGAACTAAGTCACTAAGGGTGGTTTGATGTAAAATGCATCATTGTATAGAAACCTGCCTAGTCAGAATAATTCACAGTGGCGTTGATTGGAAACAGAAGTTTAAGGACTCTAAGCTAACTCACAGAAAACAATTGGAAAAAAAAAAGGTTACAAAATGTTGCTTGATGCCCTGGACATTGTTTTATGATAGCTGAGATAACATTTTGGCCTAAAATGTATTTTTTAATCTACTAATTGTCAGGACAGATGCATGCAATGCACTGCAAGGCAACAGTTCTTATAGCAAACTAACTGTTTTAGACTCACCACTGTTTTACCATTACTTACTTTTAAAAAGGATGTAGGTCCAGTAGTCAGTTTGGACAGTATGAAATGGCTATATTTGCATCGTAGACATTACAGCTTATAGTTTATCACCAGCACTGTAAAGAAATCAGAGTTGGTAAGGTTCTCTACAAAGCCATTTCACATTAAACTAGTCTAAATGACTGTTTACATTGCAACAAGATGGGTGTGATTCCCCTTTAAATGCCGCCGAGTTCTATCCAAGAAACAGTGTTATGGTCCTAGATTTGACTAAAGAACAAAAGATGTGATATAAATGTCCACACAGTACTGTAAAGCTTTAAATGTGAAATAAAATTTGCATTAGAAAGGAAAGAAACTAATGCACTACTCAAGCAGCTGCTTTTCTAAACACCAGCACCTGCTCCTCATTTAGCAAAAGTAGTTTTCAATGTGTTATCAGTAGCTGCCTCTCTGCTTGTTATTTCCAGTAAGAACTGATTTACTGGCTGCTCTTTAGATTATCATTGTACGTTGTTTTTATGCTGTTCTGATTGCTGGTTTTAACTACTGCCTGTCTGACTACTCCCTAGAATGGGAAGCATTTAAAATTGATGTACTCAGCTTTTAAGACTTAACTGCAGCAAAAAATCAGTGATGTATCAGTAACTTGATTGCAGGTTACGCACAAAAATGCCGTATTAAAACAAAAGGGTCATGTCTGTACTGAGCAAATTGCTTATAAAGATGTAGGTCTGAGTGTGCTTGCTGCTGGCCTTTCTGCAACATGAAAATCTCTACATGGGCATAAGAGTGATAACTTGTGAACAGTGATACGCTGTATTTATTGTAATAGTTTACAATGTTTGAAATCATTTATTGTTTTTTTTTATTTTGAAATGTTGGGGTAATTTAATCTGAGTGTTTTTGAAGCTTTAAAAAAAAAAAAATTTCTACTCTTGGTTGATCTTCAGGTCTGGCTTTGACTTCTTTCAGACTGTGTACTTTGCGTTAAGATGTGAATTCCTGACAGTCTCTTCTAAACCCACCCACCTAAAAGCAAGTATGTAATTATAGAACATCTATGTGCATCTGTTTTTCTGCTCCTCTCACTCTCTCCTAGTGTGTGATAAAAAGCAAGAGAAAGACACACAGTGAAATATATACTGCTCTACAGTACTGTACAAATGTCAGAGACCATTATTTGATTCAAAATGGCCATTAAGCACACATTAGTCATTATTCAGGAGATGTTTCTGAGGAGATGAGACATAAGATAATCCACTTGCATACAGAAGGGGAAAGTCCAAGGAAAATAAAGTGAAAAAAAGTTTCCAGAACTGAAGGTTGAGAGAAAACAGGACACCTAACAACTGTGCATGACCTGACTGACCACCAAAAATGTCCCAATCAGATAAAAAGCACTTAAAGCTTTCATCTCTGAGGGAAAAAAACAAGCTCCACTCTTGCTTCAGACCTGAAAAATAAATCAAAGATGTTTCTGTCAATCCTTCCACTGTGAGAAGACAACTCTACAGGTCTGAAAGGATATGTAGCTGTAAAAAAGCTGCTACTGAGAAAAGGAACCAGACAAAAAAGAAGAAAATTTGCTGCTGGTGTGCTCAGAACAATGGGCTGATCACCCCAGAGTCCAGACATGTGTTTGGGATTACTTGGGATTGTGAGAAGCAGAAAGAGCAATTACTTACTTACAATTACTTAATAACTTAATTACTTACTTCCACAAATAATCAGAGTCATAGAAAACGGGTGTTTGCTTGGTTTTAATGAGACAAAATGATGGGCGCAGTTCATCCTTGATAGGAATTCAAGTATTTAATGTACCTTTTATTCAATTCATATTTCATTTCTGTGACAGAATTACTATATACACATTCTAACTAAAGAAAAGATCCCATTAAAGAGTTTTGTTGAATGAGCAGCGTGCAGCTTCAGTGTGTGTGCCTACATACAGTACCACCAATAGTATGCAGCTGCAACTATCCAAAGTGCATGTGTGTTAGGGGTCATTATGAGTTTGTACCCAGAAAGTGTAGCGGGCATCATGATGGATTTCTTGTTCCACTTTTGTAAAAGGGCCCTGGGGTCGGTCTCACAAAGCAAGATTTCTTGCTGCCTAAC
>JAILXH010232209.1:23104-33637 GCA_023558415.1 Piaractus mesopotamicus | reverse complement strand
CTTATTTACATTTCAATGCACAATTAATGTGTATTTGCTGAATTTAACATATTCAGGAAAAAGAAAAACAGAAAAACGTGGCCTGTGCAAAAGTTAAGGCACATTTTATATTTTTTTGTTTTCTTTTTCCAAAGTGTTAAACTTTGAATGAATAAATAAATAAATCAATAAGACATTGTACACTAAAATGTGCAGAAAATGCCAAATTTAAGTTTGTTCCCTGTGGAAGATGTAAAGCAAAACATAAATTAGACCTGGTGTGTTCAAACCTTTGCATATGACTGTATGTATCAAATGAAAGAATTTCTGTTCCAAACATGTTCAACAAATATATAGAGTTCTGAAATCTTTTCCCAGTGTAGATCAGACATCTTTATATGGCTGCGTTTGTTCCTCAGAGGACTGGATTAGAGCAGGCAGTGAATGAAATAACCCCTGCAGGAAGCAGCTGAAGGCCAGGCGTAGCATTCCTTCCTGACAGGCCGCTCCAGTGTACCTCCAATTTTTATGAATGAAAAACGGCACCAAACGGCACTTCATTCATGCCAGAGCTGGGCCCACAGCCCGGGGGGGCCCTGGCCTGAGAGAGAGATTAGGGGCCCCTCTCCTCCCTTCTCTGGCCAGGCCCTCAGGAAATGAGACCAGAGCCCCTTTTTCTAATAATGCTCTAATTCTATCAGCAGTCTCATCGCTCACACAGCTACTATCTCCCTTTAGAAAAATAGAGTTTACCGGAACAGTCTCAGACTCTTTCCTGTCATACTCATGGGGAGGTTACCACGGGGGCTGTCGGGAGGTTATTAACCATTTTTGGCTGACTGTTCCTGCTAACCAAATGCTAAACATCTGTGAGCTATGTCTAATTAATTTGTTGAGATGCCCTCCAAAAAAAGACAGGATCAGCAGAAATGTGCTCCTCTATGCACACAAAGAAGATGAAGTATTCTATTTGATGAGGATTTCAATAAATGTTTTGATAGATTAAACTGAAATGGATAGTCAACACTCCATGATACAAGTCATTTGCTAATATACTGATTCTAGTTCAGTGGTCTAAATCAGTTTAATGCATGTGCTGAAGGCTCAGTTCACCTGAATCGTAGGTGAAATCTCGTGGCTCTTGCTTGATCATCATAGAGTGGGGGTACGCCTGGGGGACAGGGGCCCCCATCATGACCGGATGTTCAAAGAGGTGGTCCGAGTATTCCTGCTTGAACCCTTGAGAGGGAAAGGGAATGCTGGGTTCGGACATCTGTCTGTGATACATGGGTCGCCCATCCGGCGTCATGGAGGGCGGAGAAGGGAATGAATGACACGGCTCTGACAACTGACGCCGAAACCTGAGGAAAGATGCAGCAACGGCATGAGAATGGAAGCTGGAAAAAGATTTTTATCAATTATCTTTATTCATCAATTTTTAATTTATTTGCTTGCATTAATAAAATAATGTGGCAAAATGTGTGCACATAGCATTTACTATTATCTCACTATTAGCATTTAAGCAATATTAATGTTGCTGTAATATTAATGTTGTTGTTTTTCAGACCATGTGAAAACACTAGGTGCCCATTAAATAGCATGAATTTCTGCTGGAACTACTAGAACAAATACAGCACTCAGTTTAATCCTGATTATATTTCAAGAAGTATAGTCAAAATAAAGCAAGCAAACCCACAATGAGAGCCTAACCCCTAAATATTTCTTCCACTTTACCTCATAATTGACAGCTGTAAGGAAAAGCGCACTCCTCATAAGCATTTATTAGCTTGTGGTGAGTGCATTATTATTAAGTGTATCTTTTTAATGTTGAATGTTCTTATAAACTAAAATAAAAAAAGTTTCAAACATTAACGTATTAACATAAGGCAAATATTTCAGGCACCTCTTATTTGTGCTATTTCAAAAAAAAAAATTTAATCGTGACCCCACTGTATTGTATCAAACTGAAATATGAATCGTCATACCCCTAATATATACAGTACTGTGTAAAAGTCAGAAAGTACCCTTTATTTATTTCATTCATTTAATTTCTAGTAAACAAATAAACAAAGGGTGGTCTCTGACTTTTGCACAGTACTGTATATAATGATATAGAGCACATACATATTGTCACTGTTGGGACAAAACTTTGTATTTCTATTTTTTTTTTTTTTCTAATGTAATTTGAAAATATCGGCTGTTCTTTACACTGTGTTATAATTTCATGATGACTGAACCAATATGGTGTAAATGGTCCAAAGTCACTTAGAAAAAAAAAACAAAAACCTGTAGTATAAACTCCTGTTCAAAGTTAATAGGGTTATTTTCTTCTCCTGTAGTTTCCATTTTGGAGATTCAAGGTTTTGTCCCAATATTGATAATGTATGCATGAATAGATAAATGTTGTATTATGTATTACAGATTTTTGTAGCTCAGATATCTGCATCTTCTTTCTCAGGCTTTGCTGTAATTCATAATACCTGTGGTCCATGGAGTACGCGCTGTCTGGGAGGGGCTGTGGAGGAGCGAGGTGAGGGTATGTCCTGTCTGGTTTGGGAGTTGGGGCAGCGCTGGGAGACACATGCTGATGGGGGGACACTGGTGTGCTGCAGGGGGTCGTAGCTGGGCTGGAGGCTTTCATTCCCGCTGGATGTTTCTGCTCGTAGGCACTGCAGTCATCGGGGAATAAGAGCATTTTGGTTAGACCCTCATCAAGTGCTCCAGGACAGAAAAGCAGAGCTTCTATCAGCTTAAGCTTTGCCATCAATGGAAATAATCTGTACTATATTATTTAAAATTTTCTGCAACATTACTTTAGTATGGACCTTAAAGTCGCATTTCAAAACAGTTGCTCATGCATTATCTAGATTATATACTAGTGCTTCTACATAAAGAAATATCAGCATAAGTAACATTTTATTATCTTGCACATGAGGTTCTCAGCAATGATACAAGCTAACATTAATATCTCAACTTTTACATTATAAAAGCAATTATGTCCCATTGATTCTCATTTAAAGAAAAGGATATTTTTATAGGTTCAGCTCTGAAGAAAAAATCATTATGGCTCAGCTTGTAGGCTTAACTCAAGTGTCATCAGGCCTTTGGAAGCAGGTTGGCTCCTTCAGTACAGTGATCAATTTACACCATGCAGAGTTAAATTAACACGAAATGTCAAAAAAGTGTATCAAATCAATCGAAATATGAATGTAACCAGGCAACTACATTGAATGGGCTGGTCAAGTGGAGAAAAACATTAGATATATGTGATGAATTGTGATGTAACTGCACACTGTCTTCTCTTTTTAACCTTATGTCCAACAGCACCTGCTATTACCTGCTTATTTTAAATTGCACTGCAATACTGTGCAATGTCAGTAAATACTACTATACACAAAACTTGTATTTTGAATATGTAAGATTTATGTGGCAGACAGACTTGCAGTGTAATCTTAGAACAACCGTGCAGGAAGAAAAATAATAATTAGCATTTAAAGAGTACTTCATAATACATATTATGTAAATACAAGAGGCATAATTTGCTTACAGAAATGTAACTAGAGACACATAGTTAACAGTCTACATTATTTTGCATGCACACTTTGCAGAGAACTGTGCAATCTTGGACTGTGCTGTTGATATCAACTAGGCTAAATGAGCTGCAATTATGCTTGTTAAGTCTAACAAGAAGCTTCAATGAAAAAAAAAATACAGAGAATTCAGATGCATTTAATATTTCAATCATGGCCGGATACATATATATTCCACCCACTGAGTGCATGGAACTTTCCAGTAGGGATGTACTAATACGGGAATTATGGGCTAATGTTGATATTTTTCACGCACACATCTGCAGATGTCGATATATATACATGTATAAAATATAGAAATTGGGACTACATCTACCTGGATTAATATGATGGAGAAACATAACATTTATTTTTGTAAAGTTACAAATGCAGAAAAATATAGAATGTGGACATTTTAGCATATTAGATTAGCGTCATCGAAACATTCTGCTCTTCTAAAGTACAATAAATAAATCAATAAATATGTGTAACTATATATTTGAAATATTGATCAAATCCAAACATCTGTCTGATGCTGATAAGTTTTTAAGTAATACCAATATAATTTCTGTATCATTATGCATCCCTACTTTACAGAACTGTTAATGTTACTGCCAAACATATTCAATTGTACAAAAATCAGTTGCAAAATGCTCTAATAAGGAGCTCTAATTGTAATTGTTTGAAGGGATTCTTGCAATGTCATCTTTCAATGCTCTTTAAAAGTAGGCTAAGGCAGATTCTGATGCGTATTTTGAATGCTGTATTGTAATTTCAGTGAGCAGCGTACCTGATATTATAGAGGCACTTCTCTCCATAGTGGAGCTTGAAGGGCCTCTCTTGGCTGCAGGCTGAACCCAGCTCAGCACACGGGCTGTGGGGCTCCCGCTTGATCCTCAACTGCAGCCCGTGGAATGCCACTGCATGTGTGTATAGGGGAGAGAGAAAAAAATAATGAACCAATGAAAA
Organism: Piaractus mesopotamicus; assembly: GCA_023558415.1. NCBI lineage: Eukaryota > Metazoa > Chordata > Actinopteri > Characiformes > Serrasalmidae > Piaractus > Piaractus mesopotamicus. The sequence continues at coordinate 29,120 of JAILXH010232209.1, read as the reverse complement.
TGATCAAGAAATTCACTTCGGCTACACAACCAGCAAGATTCTGAATTTTTCAGCAACTCTCAATCATAGCCACTGGGAAAACCCATTTAATTGGCTGTCTGTTTAAACACATGCAGAGATACTAAAAAAAAAAAAAAAGATAGCCCGAGATGCCTATAGTCCGACAGGATATCACTGTGGCATAACGTGTCTTTGTTTCTCAGACATGACATCTCCTGGCATGGGTGTGACCCATTCAAAACACTTGCTCTATTTTAGTAATGTGCTGATATCCCCCCGACAACAATAGCACCATCCATCATGTGCCTCACTCCCTTCACCTCCCCTTACCATTGCTCATGCCTCGGACGGCTGTTAAGAGCAGAATGATTGCTGATGTATTTCCTGTCGTACTGTGAAAAGATCAACGCTAAGTCAGTTAGCCTAGCAGACCGACTCTTTGTCAGTCTGTAGAGCATCGAGAACCAACGCTGTATTGCTACAGACACTGACTGAGGTTGGCTCCAGCTTCAAATGGAGAGAACCTTCTGCCTTTCTTCAGTCTAGTCAATTTAGCTATCAACCCACCTACACATGCATCAATACTTCTGTTCATCTATCCATCTATCCATCCAACCAACCGAGCATCTAACGGCCACAGCCTGCTGTATTTAGACAGCAACATTTAAACTAAGGTTGGAGAGGCTGACAAGTCAGATAAATCTGCTCCTGAGCCTTGACTGACTGCTGTCCTCACCATGGTGGAAAAACCACGGTTGCTGATTCCAGACCCCCCGAGAGAACTGACCTTTTTACGGTAATTGATCGGAGGTCAAAAAGGCACTAGGTAAAGATCTGTGACAATGCTGAACAGAGTAACACCCGTTAAGCAGTGTCTCCATCCAGCTAATTATGAGGGTGTAATGAGGGTGGAGATGCAGAATTACAGCTGATGATGATGGATTCTACATTGATCACTCATGCACTTTCACACACACTAGTTACCAATGCAGAGTCCTTTAAGACAAAACAAAGACAATCGTTTTCAGATGAATAAAACTGTTCTGGACCTTAAGGCACCAGAATAAAAAGTAATAAACATGTAAAAAATCATGTCATCAGTTGTAACACTAGATGTACGCTGTAAAATTGGTAACCTAAAAAAATACTTTATGGGGTAACAAGCAACTGAATTGTTTTTATTCAGCTCAAATAAATACTTTGAATAAAACGCAGATGAAAAAAAATAGTTGATTTGCTTGTTACACATGAAGTATTTTTTTTTTTTTTACGCTGAACCGACAAACCTTTTTTTTTTTACCATGTACTACTCGCTGTAATATCACTGCTCAGAAATTTATTAAATTCATATTATTCATTTTTATCAGGATTAAAATTAAACAACAGTCCAAATACAAAATGAACAGTCCTGTTTTCATTACATGTCCAGGGACCCAAAATAATTTTCTAAGGACCAAAACAAGACCCACTTAGAGAAGGGAAAAAATGTCACTATAGATTTTACTCAGAGGAACAAAAGTATACAAATCAATACAAAATGTATTTGCTCTTCAGCAGAGCTGAACCCTATTTTCAGTGGGGGACGTCATGCGTGTGACTGTTGCAAGATTGCAGCAATTACAGATGCATTGATTTCTCTTAATGGACGGCATTATGAAGGACTTGTTCATGGCATTTACTGGTATTATTCATTTCCTCAAAATTTTGGTGATATTTCAAGGAACTGCAAAACACGACACATTAAAAGACAAGCAATTTGTGCATTTCTCTCTGAAATATCTCATCAAAAACACAGTTCAGTCACAATGTGCGGCACGTTAAACATTAGGCACGTGTGGAGCTCCTTAAAATATATCACAGATGATTAATTATTAATTAGTACTATTTATTGAGTTTAATGAATAGCTATCTATTTGTGACACAGTACATCAGAGTAGGTCAGTCAGAAAAGAAGAAATTTAGCATCTTTTTGGCCTTTTCTAGATTTTTTATGATAACGATGATCACATCCTCACACTTCTCACTCTTTTGGCCCTCAGCTCTCTTTTCCAGTCTAAAAGAATAAATGAAGTCATAGTGTTTTCACTAAAGAGAAGTCTTTACATTGAGGAAATATGGCACTGATTCTTTAGTTTAATGGTATACATTTTATGAGCACAATTGTTAAGTGTGCCTACTGTGAAAATGTAAAAATAAGATCACTTAAGGACACTTAATAAGAATGAGATTAACACAGCTATCACATGGCTGTTACTGCACATCGAACTAACTCCTAAGCGAAATGATTTATCCACACACTCATGCGTCTTCATTCACAGCACTTTCATTTCCACCACACTGTCCTATTCAAGAGTGAGTGGGTTTATTTTAGGCTGTTTTATAATGCTGTGGTTTGTGTGGGAGCAGGCAGTGGCTAAGCGGAAGTGACCGTGAGGCTGTGCCAGAGTGGACCCATATGGGAGGGCTGCAGGCTAGGATGCCCGTTCAGGAGCCCCACCACCACGCCCTCGCCCTCCCACCATCTGCCTGGTCCTCCACTCCTCCCTTGCTCTTCCCTCGTTTGCGCCCACCATGCCAACTCCCAGCACCCAGCCGGGGGAAAGACACTGCAGTACAGTGCAGAGGTAAGCAAAGTAAAGTCTGCTCACTGCCGCTGCTGTACCACCTCTAAAACGGGTCTCAGAAGAACGAAACAAAGTTCTCACCTATGATGAAATTTTATTCCAAGTCATTTTGGACCATTTCTATTGATATATTTGTCATTAAATGTTCAGACAATGCAAAGGGCTGCTGCTGTTTTTGAATGTTTTGAAATGTAAATTAATAAATAAATGAAATAAATGGAGTTATGACATTAAATGAACAATATGTAAATTACTCCTATCTTGCAAAACATATGTTGGCTGTTGACTGAAAATACAGGGTACTGGCAATAATAATAATAATAATAATAATAATAATAGTACAGCTGATTCTGTCAGTGCAGTATTTGGGTCATCTGCCATGTTAACAGTCTATATTAAGTGATACGGTACTTGGTACTAAGGCATGTTTTCACTGTAAACAGCATCATCACTGTATCATCCTATTCCTGAGATTCTTCACAACCAAACGTAAAACAAAAACCTCTTCATTTCACTCGTAATGAGGAGAAAATACAGCACGCTCTCCTGAGCAACACTAATATGTATTGTTTGCTGGTGGGCTAACTTCCGTAACAAGACAAAGCCTTCTGTTTTCTTCAGAATGCCCTGTATGCCAGTCTGTTTTGGCTTCTCTTTAAGACATAAGCTGGCATCACACCCCACTGTGCCACACTCAGTCCATGCCACTTCCGACACTGGCACTGAGTCCACTGACCACTCCAAGCCAAGTCTACTTCCTATGGCCATTTAAAGCACTACCGGAGCTAGCGACACTAACACACTACTCAACCCACAGAGCCAACTGTACACCATTCTTGCCTACTCTTCAGAGAAAGATCACCAATTCAACAAGAAAAACTGACGGATATTTGTATGTATTTACAGTTTGATGACGCTTGTTGTCATACAGTTTTATAACAATGTTATTACACTGGTAGTTTTTTTAAAAAGATATCACAAGTTATGATATGTTGTAGTACATTGGAGTGTGACTATTTCATCATGGTCTGAAAAATCACTTAAAACAATAAGATTTTCATGCAGTAATTAAAAAGTCGTCTACTTACAGTTTTCACTCTGGAAGTCGGGAACAAACTGCTCATCGTTGTCCGGAACCTGAGCTAAAAAAAAGAGAAAAGAGAAAGAAGTGAAAAGGGGCTGAATTAGTTTCTTTCCTTGCCCGTGGCAAACTCGAAGAGTTAACACAATCTGTATTTGAGATTTGCTTAAATAAGTCATTTCCTGTAATAAGCTCCAATGATTTAAACAGTAATGACTCAAAAATCTCAAACCTACGCATGAAGACGGTTTATTCATTTATAACAAAGGAAACATGTCCTCTAATTATGTCAATAATCTAATTTTGACTTCATTTGCTGGACAGAGCAGGGCCTTGCGTGTGAAACACATTCCAAATCTCTCTCTCTCTCTCTCCCCCCCCCTCTCCCCCCTTCTTTCTCGAATGCGTGACTGTGAGCTGTGTGCTTGAGTCTGGCTAAAATCTTGTAACTCTAAAATAGTAACTTTACAGGAGAAGAAAAAACATCTTTAACTTTCAATGTTAGTTAATGCAAAAAAAAAGAGATTTTATTCCAGGTAATTTTAGACCACCTTTGTGTCTTTATCCCGAAATTTTTACAACATGTAAAGTTCAACCGGAAGGTTCAAATTATGTAAAAAAAAATGTAGATACATCATAATAATAAATTTCTCTATTGCAAGTTAGCTTTAATGTTCTTCCCTCTTTCTGTGAGGTTTGAAGGGGAGACGAGGGGGAGCTAGAAAACACCCATTGTTCACACTGTCTAATTGGGACACGTCCCCACCGGTGAATGCACCTGTACCTGCCGTGCCGGCTCTGCTCCAAAACCATGCGTGTTCCCTACCTCTCCTTCACTTGTGCCTAATGCTAAAATAATGAGCTCTTCATTATTACAGAGTCCAATTAAGCACGTTCATGTTTATCTCCCACACATTTACACTCGGAGGCAGCTGTAGTTTCCCCACTCGCCCGACCTCGCACAAGAGCCAAGCAAAGGTAAAAGGCAGTACGGGACCTCTGCGCGCCAGGCTATTAGCACGTTTATCTGCCAGTGCTAAATATGGATTTCCATTTTCACAACAACAGTAACATGTCATGGCACGCACAAATACACTGTATATTCATTGTGTTTTAATGAGTGCAAAAAGATCATTTGTTCCATTTTTATTTATTTTTAACACATGCACTCAAACACATGCTCAGAAACTCTGCATGCGGACCAGCTGACAGATGACTTATCTTTATGACGCTGGCTGGTGTGCTGTAAGGTGTTTAAAAGTGCAAACAGCACTTAAAATGTGCACAGCAACAGAATCACCTGCAAACTATGACCCCCCTGCAAGACCAGTGCCAAAAAGAAGTGTTTATCTTCCCTGTGTGTGCAATGTGCTGCTAATATAGTCTATAATATATACAGAATATATTATATTATACACTGTAAAAAGTGGAACAGGGCAGCAGTTCATTTGAAGTCTTTTTAAGGGTTTTGATTAATACATATTACTGCTTCTGTTAATCTAAATCAAAATTTTGCTTTGCAGTTTTTATATAAGTTGATAAAACCAGTTAAACTGCTTATTACCACATTAAATAATTTTTTAGGCTGGCTATTTTTTACAGTGTGTTTTCAACATATTACCGAATGGGTACAAATAATCTTCTAGACGAATTGATGGTGAACAAGGCACAAAGAAAAAGAGAAATGACTGTGTAAAAGCAGAGAATGGGTTGAAGATAAAAGGAAGAAAATGAGAAAAAGATGGACAGAGAGAGAGAGAGAGAGAGAGAGAGAGGGAAAGGGAAAGAGAGAGCAGTCTGCAGTCTCTAGTCTCAGCAGGGTGAATGAGTCAGCCTGTGAATGGGACAGCTGATCCAGGCAGCACTCCTGAGGCCAGCCTGGAACTGGAGCACTGCCGCCATTCACAGAAAAAAAAAAAAAAACAACAACAGAGGGACACACAGTAAACACAGGCCAGGAACGCCATGACCACTACCTTCAGAAACACACACTTTCACATACACTAGTGCCGGCTGATATATCGCCCATACCAGTATATCTTAACATTGAACATTAAAATATGTTTAATACTATTATTATTATTATTTTAACGTTTGCGGCACTGTAAAAAGTGGAACGGCAGATTTGAAGTGTTTTGGAGGTTTAAACTGATAACATGTCACTTCTGTCCATGTAACCTTTTTATCTTGCTTTGCATTGTTTCAGGCAAAGTAGTTCGAGTTGAATAAAACTACTTAAATTACTGCACCTTGTTACCACATGAAGTAATTTTTAGGTTGAGCTGACAAACCATTTTTACAGATATTTTTA
>JAILXH010232209.1:1379-14017 GCA_023558415.1 Piaractus mesopotamicus | reverse complement strand
AAAAAAAAAAAAAAAAAAACTGAAACATATTTACCTCTATAGTATTCATGGCCAATCTTTTTTTCTTGGACTATTAAATATGGCTCCAAATTACACTAATAAGACTAAAACTACATATGAAATACTGCCATCTTTCTTACCTTTCCTCTTGCACTTCATTACTTCTAAAAATATAATGTATGTAAAATATTCCCTTAATAGAAACTGCAGTGACAGTACTTGCATTCACTTAGGCCAAATAACAAATGCTGGCTTTTGCAGTATATCTATGAAGTATCCTGTTCTGAATGATTACCTTTCATATTTACTGTAAGAAGTACAGTCCAAAACATTTGCTGCATTAGTTGGCAGTCCTAATTTTTTCTGTTTTTTTATGTTTTTTTTCTCAGGCTGAAATTTCACAAGTCACAAGTCTTGAATCCGAGTCAAGTCACGAGTCACTCACCATGCGACTCAAGTGCAACTTGAGTCCAAGTCGCTGTTTTGGGGCTTACCAAGATTGAAGAAAAAGCAGAATGACAAGACACCACCCCCAGTGCCAGCTTCTGGATGGACTTGTAAGGACAGACAACAGCAGTAAGTGTCCTACTACTGGCAGTTCAAAATAGGTAAACTGATATCATGCTGATGCTAAACTGTCCACCAACCTGACAAAGAAACAACTGTTGGTTATGATCACCTTCTTGTTCAGGGGGTCAGCCCTAGAGGTGAATCAGGAACCAACTGAGTTTCAGCAGAGAGATTGCCACTGAAGCTGTTGTCGTCATGCCAAGTGTGGGATAATGAGGAATGTCAGGTGGCCACTCAGTCTGATGTAGTAAAGGAGGCCAATAATGTCTCAGGGCCGTATGGAGGTCCTTCGCAGAGTGTGAGTCCAGATGAACTGAATGATCTGAGCTGCCATAAGGGATTCAAGGTCAGCCCCAGTACTGACACATGGTGTAGGAAAGTCAGTTTGTCTGTATGTCACAGCTTGGCTCTCTGTAGAGACAGACACAAGCTGATTTTCCAAGTAGGGGAGAATCTTCACACCCAGTGCTCTCAGTGGCTCCAATAAAGCCTAAACAAATTTGGTGAATACCCTCGGAGCTAGCCATCGACTAAAGGGTACCACTTGCCTGAAAGAACAGCCCAAAGAACACTGGTCATATGCAATATGTGAAAAAGCAAGAGCTGAGCATGCCTTGGAGGTCGGGAATAAAAGGGGATCCTGGTCTAAACAGTGTAGTGCCAGTTTAACAGTGCTCAGTACAGAAACTGCTCTGCTAAGCCAAACCAGGTACAAACAATCTAATCTTCAGAGCACATGGAGTCATATAGTCAGGTATGATGAAAACAAGTAACCTTAGGAGGACTAAAAAGAAACATCTAGCAAATCCATCATTACCATCAACAAGGCATTGTCAGAACATGCTAGCATAGTAATTCAGAGAACTTTTAGGCAGGTACGGTAGGTGATAGGGTTAAAGCCTGTTTGTAGCACTATGAGTGGGAACTTTTGATGGTAAATCATTCACCTTATGCACTAAGGCAGTGACAAAGATTTCTTCATCTTCATTGGCACTGTGCTTTTCTCAGTACAACACCTGTCAGAGCTTCTGAACTTGACTGAAGCTGCTTCTCCTTCAGGGACATTGACATCATACTGTAATCCATCCACTGGTTGGTCAAAGCCTTCCCGAGGCAGAGCTTGTGGCCATTATAGGATTCGAGCAGTACCAAACAAAGTTTGCGATGGCTTGAATTGGCCAACAGAAGCTCAATTAGGTGCAGAAAATCCTTCTGGCCTCTGTTAGGGCTGAGAAGTAGGTCTTAGTTTCTGAGTTGATCACTGGAACTACAGCGGCTTAGCAGAAGGAACAGCTTCTGCTAAACAAAAGTGTTAGCTTCAACATTTAGGTAAGACAGTTATCAAAACTTATAATGGCTAGCACTAAATTTGAGCATATGGTTAGGGTCCGAATCATGGCATATGAGGTGGAGAAACTAGCCGGTGCTCCACTTGAGGTCACGCAGAAAAGCAACTGCCAATGTAGCAGATAAATCAGAGTGGTAGCTTCTGAGTAGCATTGGTGGTACTTTATTCAAATGACCCCAGTTGGAGTTATAGGGGAGGAACTACCCTCACAAACTAGTGATTGTAGCTTAAGCTAGTAACCAGTCATGTGTAATGCTGCTACTGTGGGGAAACCAGTGGCAGCAGCCTGAGCTAATGACTAGCAAAGAGCAAAGGAGATAATCTGTGGAATGCAGCAGTAACATTAGAAGGTACTGGTCAGTCAGAATAATCTGGAGTGAGTCACAGCTCTTACAGCCCATGTAGAACAGAGAAATATGACACTAATCACTGCAAGAACGTGAAAGAAGGTGTTGTCCATATAAGCAGGGGATTTACATCATTGGCTGTCACGTGTCATGCCACCATGTGACTTTGTTGTGTAAGATCTCGAGCTGTGCACAAATGCATGAGGAGTATCCACTTGGCATCACTCAACAAGAACCGTGGTGATCAGTAGGAACAAAATAGTACAATGAAATGAAATGCAATTCAAAGTATATTGCTAGTAGCTTGCCACTAGTGGCTAGCAGCAGATATGAAGCAAAACTTTAAATTTGGATGTGCATAGCAGTATGCAAGTATTTTTGTTGAATTGCAGTTGGTCTCAGCGTCAGACGCTCTGCACACAGTGCTACATGGACCACCGGATGTATAACTCATGCTGAAAATTACCATGATATTGGAAGAGTACTAAATCATAAGGTCTACTTCACCACCAAAATGAGCAGATATCCATACATTTTGTGTGACACCTGTGTGACTCATAACTATTAGAACATCCCTCCTTAGAACATTAACCCTCCTGTTGTGTTCTGGTCAAATCTGACCCAATTTACAAGTTTCCTCTTTAAAAAGTGTAGTAAATTTCATCTGTTTGTCATGAGGTTCCATGACTTTGTTCACACATGGAGAGGTTCCATGCAGAGGTTCCATGCTGCAAGAGAGGTTCAGGTTGTGCAAGTATAAAGTGTATAATGGCTGAATCCCTTTGATTTTGTGTTTTAACATGCCATATGTAGATGCTTGCTTGATGTGTGATAAACATGTTTATTCGCAAGACATTGGCAATTATAAAAAAGAAGTGTTCCATTAAAACTAATAAACTGCCAACTGAGGCTGTAAATGAGTTATTTTTATGTTTTATTTTTTTCTCAGCCAATGCTTGTTAACTCTATAGTGCAATATGCAATTAGGAGCTATGTTCACCAGCTGAGTATCAGTTTAAATTCAACATCAGCATCAAGAGAGCTGTAAATATCAGCCATCCTTCTTTCAACTTAGTCTCAAGCTTGCGGATGAAAGCACACAGGCATTTATAAAGATAATAAGAAGGTAAATGGTACTAGTTTCCTCAAACAGAGGCGTTCTCAGATCTCTTCTTCAGAGAAAACGGTAAGATGACATTTGTTTCTTATGCCAAAGGAAAAAAGATATAATATGACAGCCATCAAGACGAACAGTTAGTGATGTATTTCCAGGCAGTATGTAGAGCAACACACTTAAACTGGGGCATATTTAGTCCCAGCTGATGTTTTCATATTCTCTTTGTTTTAAAGTACAGTAAACAGTTGTTAACCAAATCTTACAGTGTAGTCAGGCTGTATATAAATGTAAATAAGGCGTTGGTGGTTTAGTAGTTCAATAATGAAGCATAGCTGCAAGTTTACTCGTTAGAGTATGGATAAAGAATGTTTTTTGATAATGTAATGCTATGCCAGTACCTTTTCTGACTCCTAAAGGGGTCATCAGTAGTCTCCATGAGCTTAATGAACCGCACCAACAGAGTAAACAGACAAAAATAAAGATTCTGGACCCTGAGATATTCCCTATGGCGCTAACACAGTGAAAAATTCTTACATCCATTAGTCCATACTAGACTTAATGCATTACCTTACAGGATTTAATACTTCTGCTCCGCTACTGTATTCTCTCATTTAATAAGATGCATTGTGATGTAAATTTGGTGCTGTAGTACTCAAGATGTTTTTCTCTTGTCTTAGACTCAGCTGTTAGTTTCTCCACAATTTGGCTCTGGTCTCGACTACCGTTTAAAAAATGTATGTTCATTTGTATTTTCTTTCTTTTTGTCATCAAAGTGCTCTGACTTATACTCAAGCAAACCAGATCATTGCATCTGTTTGCATTTGATTTAGCCAACTGGCATTGGTTGGGTTCATTCAGAGCAGGGAGTGAACGACTCTGATGCACGATCGGCTTCTGAAAAACGGAGAAGACCCACTGACATCTGACTAAATTTAGACTGTTGGAGTAATATTCTAAACTTTTAACCCATACAACATTTGTGATTGTAACTAAAAGAGGAGATATTTTATTAAGATTTGAATTTGCTGAAAAGTTATTTTTGTGCATACAGTTTTGTTTTATGAACAGTTTTACATTTTTGCCATGTTTGTGTCAGTTTCTAACATTAAAACAATCAGAAAAGACATAGCAGACTCGAAACTGACAATACAGTGCATAAATTATGTGCCAATGGAATTCATTACGTAACTATGTAGTAAATTGTGTGATTATATATACATATACAGATATTCAGACATATGGCAAAATTAAAGTAATAACTCTGGAATTCTAAGCATTATGTCTGTTGCTCTAAGTGGATCCGTGTAGCTTTCTTTTAAAAGACTCACCAAACTATTAAAAAAACAACAAATCTAGACTGGAAGTAGTTCAAATTAGTTAAGGCCTTGAAGAGGACTTAATTTATCTGGGTCCAAACCTTGATTCAATCTCATTTGGTCTGCCTCTCATTTGGTCTCATCCTTGTTTGGACTTGGTCTTGATTTGGTCTCTCTCTCTCATTTGGACTCTGCCTTGACTCATTCCTGCTCTCATTTGGACTCTGCCTTGACTCATTCCTGCTCTGATTTGGACTCGGTCTTGACTTGGTCTTGTTCTCATTTGGATTTGGGCTTGACTTGGTCTCGTTCTCATTTGGACTTTGTCTTGACTTGGTCTTGTTCTCATTTGGACATGGTTTTGACTTGGTCTTGTTCTCATTTGGATTTGGGCTTGACATGGTCTCGTTCTCATTTGGACTTTGTCTTGACTTGGTCTTGCTCTCATTTGGACACAGCCTTGACTTGGTCTTGTTCTCATTTGGACATGGTCTTGACTTGGTCTTGCTCTCATTTGGACACAGTCTTGACTTGGTCTTGTTCTTATTTGGACTTGGCCTTGAATTGGTCTCATTCTCATTTTGACTTGGTCTTGTCTTGGTCTAGTTCACATGTGGACTCCGTCTCGATCTGATCTCGTTCTCATGTGGACTGGGTCTTGACTTGGTCTTGTTCTGTAGTGTTCTTGACTACAGCCTTATCGAGAATGCAATAAAGTTTGGTTCATTTTATGGTAGATTTAATGTCCAGAGCAACAAACTAAAAAACTCTGAATAGTTCTTCTTGAACTCTTGATTTTTTATTTGAGTTGCCTGAGTAATGACTCATACCTCTAACAAACCATAATAAAAATCTAATACCACACATTATTATAATTAAAAGTTCCTAAACAAGCCCAAATGTTACTTTACAACAATGTTTACAAACAACAGAAATCAGCTCAACATCTGCAAATGAATTAGCATAATCAGTTCTGCAAAGAAAATATTGGAAAAGATCCAAATTCTGACAACAGTGCCTTGTAAGTATTTCATAGGTCTACTGATACAAATGAAGTGTCAATAAGGCCATGTGTTGCTATGGAGATCACCTACCACAATTACAGTATTGTCAGTGCCTAACTTTAGCGAGAGTTTTCATCAACAGGTCCAAGTGCTCCTTCCAATTACTCGTGTTGTTATGCTTTTCAGATCCCCAAACATCAACGGAATGAAGCGTATGTAAATGAACACTGCACTTCAGCGAAGATGCTTTCAGAGAAGCAAAACTTTAATTAAAATCAAACACAGCTTTAACTCTTGCAAATGAGGTGATGCGATTTGAGAAAAAAAATCAGTAAACAAGGAGAGCACCTCCATCCAAACAGCTGATAAGCAGCTGGTATGGATGTTATAGGAACTGTAAAGAGTGACGTGCTTATTTATGGAGAAAGTGTAAATCTGTGGACTGAAATATTCAGTGACATCTGAGTGTTAAAAGTGGGCAAGTAAATATTTCTCACACAGTTGTTGACTATTTGCAGTTTATTCATTAAATCAGCCAAAAACGTTCATCAAGCATATTTATTAGCCACTGTGATGTCTTTAACTATAACTTTATAGCCAAATCAGAATTAACCACATTATAAATCTGACAGATATAAAAATGCTACACATCAATATCAGCATTCATATTGTCTTAATATGCATACATTCTTCAGTGTCAGTATTAACCAAATTAAATATGTTCCAATTTATTAACAGATGATTATTCAAACATTCAATATCCCTTACAGGAGCCATGCAGGACTGTTTTTTGTGTGTTTTGTTTAATGCAAACAACAAACACAATATTGTAGTTCTATCCTAATATTGTTATTATTTTGAATACATTTTAAGCCTGTTCAGATTATAAAAATGTGCATAACGTTTTGAAGTCGAAACTAAGAGAATGTCTAGCTGGGATAAATAACAAAATATTCTGTAACTACTGTAGGGCATCTTTAATAAGGCTACAAGACACCTACAGTCATATGCAAAAGTTTGGGCACCCCTGGTCAAATGTTTGGTTGATTTTCTAAGGAAAAATAAACTAACATGTCCTCTACAGAGAACACACTCTTGCACATTCCAATACACAATTACTGTTTCTGTGCTGATTTTAACATATTGAGGGAAAAAAATAGCAACAATTGTGGCACATTTTATATTGTATGTTAAACTCATAGAAAATAAAAAATATGGTAACACTTTATCTGGAGTTGCCTTTGTAGATGAGCAATAAACTCTTAACAGATTATCAGTAACACATCAACAACATGTCAGTGAAGTAGCAGTAGTGAAGCATCTGAATACATTGAAGTAAACATCTTGATGATGTACTGTTGAAACTTACATTAAGTAGATGTATTGTTAATGTGTTACTTCCATAACACAAAACCTAACTTTACCCAACCTCACCCAAAACCTAACCCTAACCCTGGCCCTAATCCTGACCCTAACCTTAACCTCAACCCAAAATCTAATCCTGACCCTCATATGTTTTTGACATGTTATATGAGAGCCTGTTGAGTGTGTGCTTCATCTAAAAAGGACCACTCAAAATAAAGTGTCACCGAAAATATCTTTGCAGGAAAATGCCATAGATAAGTTTGTATCCTGTAGAAGATGCACTACTTTCATACAGAAAATCAACAAAATGTAATTTGACTGGGAGAGTTCAAACTTTCGTATACAACTGCACATAAACTTTTCATAACAACTGACGTGTCTATATACACAATTATAAAGGCTTATTCTGACAGATACTTCTTAATTAAACTTCTTAATTATTGCGCTGATTGTGGAAAGTGACAGGTACAAGTGTTTAGCTATTTGTGTAGCCATTTCAAGATTTGCGCAGCTGAACAACCTTTCGTCACACATTATTGCTGTATTCTCTGCTCTTTTTCATCATGATGGATGACTGAGGGAATCTGGCTTATATGTCATATATGTTTGGCTCATATCTCATATATTCCCCAGTGAAGTCGTGGTTGATTATTTAAGGGTTCCTAATCGTGCATCTGAACTTGAAAACATAAAATAACAATGGGAAGATACTTCAGTTAGATGTCACTCTTAAGAATTTCTAGGGGTGCCAACAATTGTGTCACACAAGAAAACAAGAAAAATATGTATTTTGTGATAAGATTTAGTTATTTCTTTCAATCATTATACCTTAAAGGTTAGATTAGTGCTGCTATTTTGAATGAAAGACTGAAATGATAAGTAATTTCAAAAGAATATTTTTACAGCTCATTTTGCTCATGATTACCAAAGTTGCCAGTATTTGTGGAGGACAATGTATAAAAACAACAAAACATGTAATTTGACATACTACAGCATGGGCACCTATGGTCAAATTACATGTTTTGTTGTTTTCCTAAGTGAAAATACGTTAATGCACTCTCTATAGAATTTTCCAGTTAAGCTCAGAAAATAAATAGAAATTGTGCACTAAAATTTGCAGAAAATGCCAGATGTAAGTTTGTCCTCTGTTGAGGATGTGTTCATGTATTTTCACATGATGTAATTTGATCGTGGGTGTTCAAACTTTTGCAGATGACTGCATGTTTTCCAGAATCAAAAATGAAAATAAGTGATGTAGAGGACAAGAACGAGGGTAAAACACCAACACTGAGGTAGAAGAGCAGAGATGAGAGGTGTAGAGGGAGACAAGAGTGTGGAGGGAGGGAAAAAAAGCAGACAGCCTTGATTTGGAACATTCACAGTCTGCCTTCCGCTCTTAAAAAGCATAAATTGTCACCGTTGGAGAAAAGGAGGGGAGAAAAAAAAAAAAAAACACCAACAAGCCACAAACAAAACACCTATTAATTAGATTGCGACACTGATGCAAAGCAATCTTGTGTTCCTATATAATTATTAATTTCTTTTTTGTTTTGAAGTTATGAGCATTGATTTTTCCTCTGTCGGAGGTCCAGTGTCGCGCTGGGACCATCTGTTCCGTACAGCTCCTCTGAGTCTTCCACTCCTCCGTACACACACACACACACACACACACACACACAGAAACACACTCACACACACCTCATTCAATCCACAGCCAAGCAACAGTCACAAATAAGACAACCACAAACACAAATAAACCAGAAATAACCACTAGAGTTGGTTATGGGCGTTACTATTGTAATATGTTGAAATATGTACATGTATCTTACAATAACAAATGAAACATCAAAATAAATAGTGTCCAATTATATTCCATATAGAGGATATTTCAGTATCTATGATTAATCCCTTAAATGACATCCATGCAGGCATCGATGTTATAACCCAATTAATAAGCATTAGGATCTAATAAGCCTGGGAAAGTAAGGGGTTAATGTCCATTTTTGATCATTTTAAGAATACTGTGTAAACTTAATGGAGTTACAGTGTAAGTTTGCATTAATCTCGCTGTAGTTACACTATATTAAGTCACAATAAGTGTATTCAGAACCTGACTGTTCATACTGTATGTAAAGCTGTATATAATTTACATAAGAAATGGTCCAAATGTTTCTTAGTTACTGTTGTCAAGCAACTACAGTCAACAACGCAATACCACCATTGGCAAATTCATATTCACCTGTCGTCATGGAGACAGGTTGTGAATGGAGCCCTTGCTAGAGTAAGTTTGTGTGTGTGTATGTGTGTGTACACAGTGGTGTGGCTTCTGTGCCCGAGCACTTTAAAAGGGTCAGACTTGAAGGCCTCTTCACATAAGTGCTAAGAGCTCCCAAGCTCAGGCCTGGCAGCAGTGATGGACAATGTCAGCACAAGCTAGAGGGGATTCCACACTGTCCTGCAACAGGGAACTGGCCCTTTTCCTCTATCCTCTAGCTTTATAGGTATCAGCTGATGGTTGCACACCATAGTGGATAACACCACTATGGCATAGGTATTGGCATAGTGATAATACAAGACAGGGCAGGCAAACGTATGATTTTCTTTTCGCATCTTCTGCCGTCAAGAAGTACCACGCATAGAATGATGAGTGGCACGTGAGTCAGGGTCCAATTTGAGTCAGATTTGAACTTGCAATATAAATGTGGCTTGAAAACAGTTACCAAAAACTCAGATTTAATGTAGTTTTTTGCTGTTCAGACTGCAGAACATCTGTCCTGCTCAAAACAGCTATGCCAAAAATCTTTTCCTCTCTGAACAAAGCCTAAGACTCCTTAACAGGGCCGTTTCTTGCCAGAAAGCACCATACACAGTCACTTAGAGCCCTGACATTTGTTTGTATTTGTTCATTTTATTTACTTGTTTATTAGTTAGTTGTTGAACTGGAGTGTTGTATTGTTATTACACAACAGTTCTGCAAAAAAAAAAAGAAAAAAAAGAAAATGAGTGAAGCCCTGAACATTGGATCAAACATGCTTTAACACTATAAAATCCCAAGCTTATTACTTACTAGGCTTATTATTCAGTAACTACAGGGACCTCTACGCAAACTAGCTGAGCTATTCTTAGGTTATAAAAGTGTGTAATACAACTTTGGACTCAGTGGTGGGCCCTGGCCATTTAAGGGGTTAATATGCTTGAATATTTGTAATTCTTTTTGTCAAGAAGTAGCTTTATGAGTTATAGATAGAGTCATAAAACTTTTGTCAGATTTAGCTCAACTTTTTCAATGTTTGCCGGATTTTGTTCCAGCCAGTCTGTAAAGCATCTCAGAACCCATCTTGTTTGCCAAACTGTATTCTGTTTGTTTCTGGGTAATTCCAGCTTGTTTAGGTGTTCCACCATCACAGCTGCTGACTGAAAAGTTTGGGTAACACTTAAAATCTGCTACCAGATATTGACAAAACCATGTTAAACATGTCATGGCAGATCCCAGATGTTGTCGTGAGTTGTCATGACGATTTTGTCCAGTATTATAACAGTGCCATATCACTATTACTGTTAATTATCATGGGAGATATCATAATTTTTGGTGTGATGATGGCTAACTTTAATAAGGTGGTTCTTCAAGGGCTCTTTAGAAAAGAAAATGTTATATAGAATAATGAACACTCAAAGAATGTAAAAGAGTTCTTCAGATTGATGGAGAATACGCTGAAGATGGTTCTATATAGAACCTTTTTGAAAAGGGTTCTATATTACACCCAAAAGGGTTCTTCTATTGTTACAATGTCAAGTTCTATAGCGTACACAGTAAAAATTAGCACATGACAGCTGCCATGACATGTTTACGGGATGGTTATGTCAATATTATGTAGCAAGGTTTAAGTAAAGTTTGATTATGAGCAACAACAGGTTCAGATTTTGATGTAGTCCTGAAAATCTGGACAAATGGGCTGCAGGTCAAATATTATCTTAAAGAAATTATCCAATGTATTATCAGGGATGCCCAAACCTTAGCATAATCCACACGGTACAATCTTTAATTGATATAGAAGTTTATATAGTTTATATAGTTTTCCCCAGATACACCGTGACACATCCACATAACTGCCCTTCATCACGCACACATACACATACACTCTTCAACAGTAACGCCTCTCTTTGAAAACAACTTTACAAGCCAGGCCAACAAAAGCTGCCCACTTCACATGCATGGTGCTGATAATAGTCTTTCCTTGTCACTGTGCCTATTTTTAAATGGGTGCAGCGGCGGTGAAGGTGTTATCGAACCGACCGACCGTGTTTTTGACACACCCGGAGCGACAGCCTGGAGGGTGGATGACGTGGTGCAGAGGCAGAAAGAGGAGGTGGGAAGCGAGGGGGCTTTCACACAGTGTGTCAGGGGACATCAGTCCCCCCAGTGCACGCGGCGTCCATGTTGAATAATTTAACCCGCCGCCATTCCCTTCCACCTGAGGAGGCCTGTCTCCTAGCGTCACCAGTGGGGCCACTCAACAGCTCCCGAAAGGTCAGGCTCCACGCCGGCCGAGAGCAGGGCCTTGGGGGCTAATGCACTCCCTCTTTACTGCCTGCTAATACCCCATCCTCTGATCTGACAAGACCAGGCCTCTCACCTTCAGGGCACCTTCAACCAGAAGTCTTCAACGACAAACCCTAAGTGCCTTCTGTGATCCGAATGCGGAGTCCTATTTACGTTTTCACGCCAAATCAATTGATCCGATTTTCATTTTTGTGGAATGAATGGAAGGGAACAAGGAGCTACCTTGAGACAAGACTGGTCAGCAAGTGCCGCTTTTATTTGATTTATTTGAGAGCTTTTTGAGGGTTAGCAGTTCAGGCGGGCGATTCTGCTAACGTTTTTGCCTCGGCTCATACGGCACAGAGATGGAGGATGCAGCAGGATATTATAGTGAACATGCATGATACAAATGGATGCATTCATCAGCACTTGACTTGTATTGACTGAAATTAAAGAGTGCTGGGCCGAGGGGCTGGCCGAACTGCGGGGATGCCTGCAGATTATACTGGCCGAGAGCCGGAGGATAATGGATTTGGTACTTTTAAACTGAGGAGGACAGTGCAGAGAGTTTAATGAATGGGCCACTATGGAGTTAGAACCTGTAATGTATCGATCTCGGTACACTATACAAATGATCAAATGGGTGAGTGTACGGAGTTTAATAGACTGGGACGCTGCTAGAACACTCACAGGGTTCCATAGAGAATTCACACCTGCAAGGACAGCATTTTCAGCTGTCATAAAATATGTTTCTCCAAGAAATACTTCATTTTACATAAAAACTATGTATGTCCATTTTTTTTACCTTTCTACATTATTTGAACATATCAGTTGTCCTTTACAATGTGTGACTCTTTAATTAAAAATGGACCAATACAAAGGTTTCTAAATTTAATAGAATTTGATTACTGTAAGTTGCATTAAAAGTTGAGAATGTTGTTTATCCTTTCCTGTAAAGTGACTATTTTTAAGATACTTTTTTTGACAGCGACAATACACCGATCAGGCATAACATTATGACCACCTCCTTC